>APFE030838074.1:233070-331672 GCA_000404065.3 Pinus taeda | reverse complement strand
AATTCGGGAGCGGTAATATTATATTAATTAGAATATATTTTTTATTAGATAATTTATATAATAATCAAAATTAATATTAAATCAAAATATATCAAATATAAAATCACTTAAATATATAATCTCTCTTATATAAAATTATATTATGTGGGTGTCTCCCTCCTGAGCCTCTCCCTTCTTATATATATAAAATATTAAAATGTCAAGTTCATTATCAGTTCTCTAACACATGACCAATCTCTAAAACAATTTGCCTTAAAAAAACAAAGGAACAGTTTTACCTATGTTTCTCTAGTTATTCTTGAGAGAAAAAGTAAAGCATCTCTAATGGTTAAGCATTGACTGCCACATACAATATGCACAGAATCCTCTGCAATATATATACATAAACAACAAAATAAATACTAATCAGCATGACATCTCAGATATCGCCCTTACATTGAGGTGCCACACGCTTCCTTAACCCATCAAGAGATTGCTCCAGTTCCTCAATTAAAGATATTGGTTTTAAGGATGTCTTTGGCCTCTATTCCTGCGAAGGTTTCAAAAAAGGCTCATCTTTTGTGGGCAGTTCAACATATTTCTATATATGCTTTGTATTCCCCAACCCCAAGGAACGTTGGAACTCCAAAAAAAACAGTCTTCAAAGCTCCCAAAACTTTCCCAAGCTCCCATTGCAACTCCCACTAAAAAGGGAACGTTCCCATACAATTCCAAAGCTTCTGGGAGCATGGGAACCATTGGAATGGGTTTCCCACCTCTAGGGAGCAGTTCCCGTGTAACAAATATATATATATATGTATGTGTGTGTGTGTATGTTACATTTTCTACTTGCTATTTTCCTTATAATTCATCTTCCTTATTATCAGTTATTTTATTTCCTTAACATTTTATTTGATGTATAATAAACAATATATATACTCTTCTTTTAGTTACTAAAATCCCTTGTAATTATACATATTTTGAACAATATACTAACAATATTAAGATGGTGGTATAATCAAGTGTTTCATAAATACATTGGTATCTACTTACTTACCACTTAGATAATTAATTCATTACATTATACCTGGGTATTTCCCATAATTAGTTAGTACGTATACTAATGTCGTGCATGTAATACATGCATATGTAGCTATCATGTGCATGTCTCATATGCATGCTAATATTTCCATGTTCTTGATAATTTGAAGTGGGTCATTACACTTTTGTACTATGTAACATTTATTGATGAATTCTCTCGCAAGACCTAGATTTACTTCATGAAGACAAAGGATGAAGTTTTCAACAAGTTTCAGGAATTTAACGCTGAAGTGGAAAACTTGAATAGAAAGAAAATCAAGATTCTGAGATCAGATAATGGAGGAGAATATACTTCCAAGGAGCTTGTTGCCTTTTGTAAATAAGTTGGGATTAAGAGGGAGTTGATAGTCCCTTACAATCCACAAGAAAATGGAGTTGTTGAAGGAAAGAAAAAAACCATTCAAGAATCTGTTAAGGCAATGATGCATGATCAAGACTTGCTTATGTTTCTATGGATTGAAGCATCTATGGCAATTGTCTATATTCAAAATAGAAGTCCTTGTCAAATTTTTTAAGACAAGACTCCTGAAGAAGCATTCACCGGATAGACACCACAGGTTGGACATTTGAGAATATTTGGTTGTCCAGTCTACATCCATGTACCCAAAGATAAAAGAAAGAAGCTAGAGCCTTGAGGAAAGAAAGGAATATTTGTTGGATATAGTGAGTCACCAAAGCCCTATAGAATCTATGTTCCAAGACAACAACAAGTTGAAGTTAGCAATGACGTGACCTTTGATGAGAATGCTGCCTATGGGAAATCCAAAAAAGTTCCCATGGACTCTGATGATGACAAAGAACATGAAGGCCCCAAGAAAGAAGGTTTAGGTCCATCCAATTCTTTAGAATATCCCGTAAACCATCAAGAGCCAAAAGGACCTCGCAATCCAATGGACCCAGTTGTTCCTGAAATCAAGAAAATACCAGCTTGGCTTAGATTTGCCTTACAGGAAGCAAAAGGACATGCAGCACCATGTCACACCTTCAAGGAAAGCAAGAGACCAAAGAGGTATTCTAGATATGCAACATTGATGACTAATCTTAATGATTATGAACCTTCCACATTTTAAGAAGCAATCAACCAACAAGTTTGAAAGAATGTGATGTTAGAAGAATACCAATAGATTATGAAGAATGATGTATGGGAGATTGTGCCTAGAACTAAAGGGAAGTCAGTGGTAACCTCCAAATGGGTATACAAGATGAAGCATACAGTGGATGGCAGCATTGACAAATACAAGACGAGATTTGTGGCTAGAGGTTTCTCCCGAAAAGAGGGAGAAGATTATGATGAGACTTTTGTTCCAGTTGCCTGGTACACTACTATTGGATACATTATTTTTGTCACTTCCCATATGAGTTGGCATTTACATCAAGTGGATGTAAAAATTGCTTTTCTTAATGGCATGATTGAGGTAGAAGTCTACATAAAACAACCTCAAGGTTTTGAGGTTCACGGGAAAGAGTCTTGAAGATTAAAGAAAACCTTGTATGGACTTAAGCAAACACCTAGAAACTGGTATTCTCAAATTGACAACCACTTGACAAGACTCGGTTTATCCAAAAGTGATGTCGATCTAAATTTATATATCAAGGTTGAGAAGAATGAACCTGTGATTTTATTATTGTATGTCGATGACCTATTTTTGACAGGTGTAGAGCATCTCATCATTCAGTGTAAGAGGGAGTTAGCTTCTGAATTTGATATGAATGATCTTAGGTTGATGCACTATTATTTGGTACTAGAAGTATGGGAGAGGCCTGGTGAAATCTTCCTTGGTCGAGAAAAATATATTATCAAGATCTTTTTGAAGTTTGGAATGATGGGAAGTTTGGAATGATGGATTGTAAATTGATGGCAACTCCCATGGTGACAAATCTGAGAAAGTTGAGAGACTCTTTGTTAGATCTGGTAGATCCATCCATGTACCGAAAGTTGACTGGCTCACTGATGTATTTGATTAATACCAAGCTAAAAATTTGCTTTGTGGTGAAAACTCTAAGTGAGTTCTAGGCAAGACCAAGACCTGAGCATTGGATTTCAACAAAGCATGTATTGAGATATTTGCGTGGTACAGATAATTATGGTTTGAGATGTCTCAAACGATGATATACAGCAGTAGGGATATACAGATGAAGATTGGGCTGGATGTGCTGAAGGAAGAAAGAGTACATTTGGAGGCTGCTTCAGTTTGGGCAATGCTATGATTTCGTGGATTAGAAGGAAGCAAACATCTGTTTCACTCAACACTATTGAGTCAGAGTATATTGCAGTGAGTTTAGCGAGTTATGAAGCAGTATGGCTTCAGAAGTTACTCGCAGGACTATTTGATCAAGTGCTAGAAATGACAGTGATATATTGTGACAATCAAAGTTGTGTAAAGCTGACAAGGAATCTAGTTTTCCATGACAAGCCAAAGCATATAAAGATCAAGTACAACTTCATCCATGACATGGTGCAAAAGGGAGTTGTGAAGCTCCAATATGTCTCTACTGATGAGCAAATCGTTGATATCCTTACAAAGCCTCTATCCAAAGTAAAGTTTGTATACTTCAGAGATAAGCTTGGACTTATTGAGCTTGCCTCTCTTAGTGAAAGTGTCATGTCCCCATTTTTATCGTTCTTCATAGTGCAGCCAGGGTGGATTTCCAGGACAGGAGATGCCCAGGTCAGTGGAGCAAGTTTATGTCATTAGGGGTTCTGATGGAGTTTTGCAGAGTTTTAATGGGATTTGATGGCATTCCCTTGGCATATTCCATCATTCGCACGATTTGTCTTTCGTTTCATCTCATTCCGACAACTTTCAGAAATCAGCATTATTATTGGGCATAACGTAATTAATTATGCTCGAGGTGGCATTCCGAGGAGATTAATTGGTGGAACACCTCAGTGTAATAACGTGTTGGAACCAGAACGGGAAGATCTATAAGATGGGATGGTTAGATATGAGTTAGAGTGGGCTGAGGAGACATGGTGGCCAATTTACCCTTTTTCCGCATTAAAAGAATATTTTAATTGAAATAAAAAAGGGAAAAGTGCTCCATGATTAAAATAATAATAAAACAGAAGGTTCTAGAGGAGTCCATCAAATCTATAAAAGAGGAGGAGACCATTGGAGGACATCTTGGATTCAGTATTGTTTCTTGTATGAGAGGTTGAGAACCCAGTGCTCTACTCCATTAGTAGCCCCAGGACGAAAACCCTCAAGTGATTTAGAGAGACTGGGCGAGCACCCATCTCCCCTTGGTGGATTCATTTAGAATCCACAGGAGTAGAGATTGTTTCTATGTTTTAGTTTGGAGACTAGAGGGTCATTCCCAGCTATTGTATTGGCATCTATCTATATATAATAAAGTTGGATCTTGGTTGTTGCATTTCTCATTGTTTCTCATGTTGTGATCTTTTAATGAGATTTTGTGCAATTTATAGATTTATGGTTTTGGTTTTACATGGCAATCTTTTGAAAAATGCATAATAGTTTAATATGAAGTGCATGTTCCAAAATTAGTTGATTTGGGACATTGCAGTGGTATCATACCATCAATCTTTGCTTAGCCTGCGAGTTTTTTTGTTTTTAGTATTAGGTATTATTTAAGTGTTTTTGCTGGAGGAGTCGAAAACCTTGTGCCTGCGGCAAAATGAGAATCTGTCCAAATGAGCTTGACAAATTTTCATATTGAATGTGCAACGAATCCTGTCACAAATTGTTGCTGAAATAATACAAATTCTACAAATTAGCCCAACCGAATTCTTTTAAGTCATGGTTGTCTCATTTTCCAGATAGAGGGCAAGAAGTCGTCAATCAAATTATTTCAACGTTGAACATCAACATGATCTATTGTGCGGCGCGATGGAGTCAATTCATAGCTCGACGAAGTTATGCATTTAGTGGCCAAAATATCAAGGGGGTCGTATTGCATTTTCAAACGTCCAAGGCCGAAGTTTTTTTGTGAGGGTTGTGAAATAATTTTGAAGAGCGGTTGTATGAAAAAGTAAAAGTCGGACATGAAATTCGAAGGGCCGAATGCCCATCTCGCAGGTGAAGGACAAAATCGATTTTTAAACAAAGTTGAATGCTTCAGTGTGGTTCGATTAGAGGTGATTTTATCACTATTTCTATAAGGGTGATGTCTAGTTCAAGCAACGAAGCCGTTGGAGGGAAAAATTGTGAACGTATTGGTGGATCAAATCGTGATTTCTCCCTTAAGTCGGCATCAGCTTGAACCACAAGGGAGGGAAACACACTGACAGGCTTGTCAACCAAGTGGAGCAACCAAGACACCTGTTCAAAATCAATTCTCTGTGAATTCGTGGATTCCGTAAAAACAAAAATTCTTCGCCGAAATTCCTTTTTAAATTGCGGCGTCAAACCTCCATTGTGATATTATCACGGCAAATTGAAATTCCAAGTTGTGTATTTTGATTGGGCAGATCGTGGCTGCGTTCGACATGCATGGAATTTTGTTGAACGTGTGGGTAGAAACTATCTCACATTGATGTGATTGAGCAATCATACGTGAACTCACGCAGAGTGAGGTTTGATCCTCACCAAGCTATGAACAGTGGACCGAGTTGTCGATTGCACGCTGAAACAAAAAAACAAAACAAAAATAACAAGGATTGATCATGCGTGGAGTCACATTATTGGCACCTAGCTGCCTGAACGTGGTGAGTTGGGATCGATGCAGAAGTATTGAAAATGTGAGTCAATTTGGACAATCATGGAGTCAACCGTAAAACACATAAATGGTGACTGAGTAGTGTGTGGTCTGGTGGTTGTTGTGCAGAGCTAGCACAGTTAGTGTGTTTCTCAGCAGTTGGTGTGATCTGCAGTTGATTGGAGTGTGCATTGAATGAGACAGAGACTATAATCTCCAGTCAACCTGTTGGGCAGTCATGCGCACATGAGATGATGCCTGAAGTGCGTAACTTCATAAAGTGGCCACGATTAGAATACCTGTATGCTCTATGAGCAGAGAGCAAGATGACCTGCGTGTTCTTGAGGACTAAGAGCAACGACAAGAGAAGCAATTAGCAGATATCCAAGACGAGGAATTAGTCTCTGAATATATACCCATTGTTGATAAGTTGGAGTTCTTCATCAAATCATCTGATATACCTAGAGATGTGGTGGAAGAATTTACCAGCTTCCAAACTGTGATCTTGTGCCCTGAAGCTTGTGTTTTCATGACTGTATGCAAGTAATTTCACTACTGTTATAATTTTCGGTTATAAAAGATGCATAATTCAATGATATATGGGTCATATATGTGGTGGGTGTCTTGTTGAATGTTCTGAAATTGATACCTGAAGGCAGTGATCTGGGTTCTGTACTTCTCATCTGAAGTCATATTGAATTAAGTACAACAGACCATATACCCTCTGCTTGTAAAAATTCCACAGAAGATAAAATTTATTTCCCAAGTTTTCTCAAGAGATTTTGTGCAGATAGCCCTGTAACTTCCCATGTTATGTAAGGTTGCTAGGGTGTTTGAGTCTAAGCTAGCTAAGTATGGTGTCACTAGTACTATTTACGTATGATGTTAGGTTTGAATGCAAGAACAATATAAGGCTATGTTGAAGGAGAGCATGTTGTCTTAGTCATGATTTAATGAGCATAAAATTTATATGGTCGTGGCTTTAACTGGTGCCATTTTGATGAGGTTATGCCAATAATGGAGCTTTTAAAACACCTCTTAAATCAACACAAGAGTGCATTAGTGGACTGCAAGCTAGACCAAAAACCCAAACTGATCAACAAACCTCTCTCAAGAGGGGTCTATGCCATTCTTCAAAAAGAACAGCCAAAAGATGTGCAGAAGGGGCAAGAAATAGAACACAAGATTTTCACACTTGGGACAAAAATAAAACACATGAGGGTCACATGGAAAGTTCTCTTTAAACTCGATGAACTAGATGCCCTCCTTTCCGAAGGGAGTCAGTTAGAAGGAAGGAAATTAATCTGGGCTCTAAAACCATCGATGCTTGCTCTCATACAACACAAGTTCTTGGAGGAACCGTGTGAAGGGGTTAGACTCCCAGTTGTGTCTTGTCTCAGTCACATCATCAGACGAACCGCCCCTAGAGCGCCTTACAATGATGATGTTATGAGGAGAGTTTTCAAGCTGATAGTGGATACTTTTCAGGACTTAGACAACAGTGCGGGTCCTACATTTGGGAAGAAGCTTGAGATTTTAGAAGTTATGGTTGTGACTAGGACTTATGAAGTCATGTTTGATCTTGAGTGTTCTAGAATAAGTCTATGTAAAAGTGATTTGGAATAATCCTGACTATTTGGCTGGGTTATTAACTTATTTTATTACAAATTGCTTGGTCTGCTGGATTATATTTGTGTCGCATAAATAGGTAGTCTATGAGGGTCTTTTACAAATGGGTTTTCCCCCTTGAGATGTAAAAAATATGAAAATCATGATGTAAAGTGTCTTGAGGGTTGGAAAAATAATTTATCTCCTCATAGGTTAATTAATTAAATTTTCTGACCAAAAAATTAATTAAAATCCTAAGCCAGAAATTTAATTAATTCTAGGTCCTAGGTAAATTTAAATTCTCCAAAGACAAAATTCGTCGGTTCTTAAAATTCAAATTTTAAAAGGTCCCGAGACTAAGGTAAATTAATTATTTTGCTAAATTTTAAGCCTTTGGTCCTGGGGTTAAGTGAAAGTCAAAATTGTGAGGAAATTAATTCAAAATTTTAATTTTTGAATTAATTAAAATGCATTCAATTGAAAAATTCGAATTTCCTCGAGAATTTAAAATTTCGACAGATGAGATTAAAATAAATTTTGATCCTCATCAACAATTGAGCTTGTTTTAATAAGAACCACTCGAACTAGCGATTGGAAGATTTATCTTTAAATAGAAGTCATTTGTCAATCAATTCAATCTGATCTCTAAATCGTGTACTAAGCTCTCAAGCTCTCTTGTATACTTTTTTGAATTAATGCAAAAGCCTTTGGGGTTTCAACGTGTTGTAGTGTTCCTCTTCATGAATTTATGGTAATATTATTTTAATTCCTGCTTAATATTATGTGAAAACTATCAATCAATAGCTCTCTTAGAATAATCTGAATACATGTATCTTATTCAGTTTGTTGGGTCTAGGTTAACATTTTTAATTTTGATTGAAGTAGCAAGTATCTCTATTTCTTCATAATTTTATTGTTGTTCTATTTCTCTACTTGATTTGATAGTTGATTTAGTGTTTGCAGAAAATCTCTCAGGTTCTCATTGAGCGTTTGGGGATAGTCTTCGGTTGGACCAGCCAACTCTCAACACATATTTTCTGAAGAGCCTACTTCATATAAGCCTCAGGATTTATCTAACGATAAACTTTTTTCTATAGGGTGTTTTTGGCTAGTACCTCTCTAAAATTTCAAAATCTTTTAAATATTTTGTGGAAATTTTGATAGATCTAGCTATTAAGAGCCTCGGATCATCAGATCCGGGAGCAGAGTTGGACTCATACTCTTCAAATTTGATAGATCTGTAAATTATTTGTATAGATTTGTTATTTACTTGTGTAGATCTGAAATTTTGTAACATAATTTTAAATTTTAACACTTGGGTTTTGGGATTTTCTCAGTTTTGTACATAATGGGTATTGAGTTTTTCTCTTTTCACTTGTGCGGGAATAGATTTGAGAAATCAGCCAAGAAAATCTTCAGATCTGAGCTAGATCTAGACTCTGGAGGGCAAGATCTGGGCTCAAAGATTGTTTGTAGGAATAGATTTGGGAAATCAGCCAAGTAAATCTTCAAATCTGAGATTTTTCCAAGCAGATTTGAGGGTTTTTAGACAAATCTAGTCCTAGGAGGGCAATATCTTGTCCCAAATTTGTTTGCAAGGTCAGCCATTAAATATTTTGCAATAAATCTGAAGATCTGAAGCAAAAATAATTTTTTCAGAATAAGGGTTTCAAGTTTTAGGGCTCTTAAGCTTAGATCTACCTTCTCCTAGCCCAACACTAGTTCTATTGGCCCTGTGCTAACTCTCATTTTCCCTAGAATCCCCTTGCTCCATTTCTGATTTGAATATTTAATTTTGTGAAGCTAATCATTGGTGGGTTTTTGCAGAAAATTTGGTAAAAATTGGTGTTTCGGGTATTGAAATTTTTTTTGGCAACTTGGGCAAGTGATCTTCAAGACCTAGGGCCTAAGGGTTTGATCTCTAAATCATCTTTTTTCCTCACTGTTTGCTACAGAAGTCATATACCTTTCTAATAGTGGTGAAAAACACATCTAAGTGGTTTGAAATTAACTAAAAAAATTGCTAAATACATTAATAAGTCATTTATGTTTGATGTGTATCAACAATTTGGCCTAGATCTACATTTTGGGTCACTGTTATCTTTAAATAATTCTGTTTCTTAAGTCTAAAATATAATTGTGGCAAAATTTCATGTGGGTTAGCCTAAAATCAGTTCCTGAGTTATCTAATACATTAAGAAATTAATTTTTTGAGTTGGGCATTCATCATTAGGCTTATTTCATGTTTTAATTGCTGGCTGTAATAAGTATATCAGATCAGATATAATTCTGGAAATCACATCATAACAGGCTGAAAATTTTTTATAATTCATGTGGGCAAGTTTGAAAACTTTTCGGTAACTTTTTGGCATAAAGATATCATTGATAGCTTATTGTTTTCATTGTCATATTGTTGTTGTCATAAGGTTTTTCTTACTGTTGTTCTAAAAACTAATTTCTGAAAATTAAGTACTCTGTCATGGAATTGTGATAAAATGCATATCTTTTATTTCATAAACTAAGTATTTTTTGAACATCTGTTGACATTGATTGCAAAGAAGTTTTTGTTCTCTTTGAGCTATAATTGTATCAAAAAATATTTGAAATAAGCTTGTGGTTTAATTGTAATATTTTCAAGGGTTTATTTTTAAGTCTTCATCCAATAAAGTGAACATTTTATTTGGTGATTAAGGACTTTTGCAACACAAGTGTTTCTAATCCTCGGGTCTAATTTCTTCTCATAAATAAAATTTACTTCCAAACATAAGCTTGGTCAATAGAGAGATAGGTATCCGTCCATCTTTGCTTGAGAAGCCTCCTTTTCATAGTACTTAAAACGGTGACCTTGCAGTCGTCAGAGCCACAGCTCTCTGCAGTGCCGGAGGCATCGGGTATGTTAGATTTTCAGGAGAGGTATCGTTAATCACACCTTAGTGTGCTTCACCTTATCTTCTTTCTGCCAATTACGATGAAATCAGGCTCAATATAGAAAGGATCGAAGGGTTAAAACTTAGGCATTTAATTAAAATTAACCAAGATTCTTGCATCTCATATTAGCTTTAGGATCTACACTTAATATAAGATAGTCATTCATCCAAGTAGCAGTTGCAAATCAATTACTTGGTCCTAAATTTCCTAGCAAAATAGTTCACTCCATAAGGCATTGGCATCAATTGCTTAAAATCTAATCAAATCCTATAAGTCTTACTAAATCTTAATCAAGTACTAGATCGCTTCACTGTGAATTCCAAACTGGTTGGTTCCCAACTAATTCTTCTTCATTCCATCTTTCCATAAGGTCTACCCCCCTTAGCCTATTGTAGGGAGATAGCATAAACGAAGAGATTGGGGATCAGCGTGACTAATCAATGAATGTATTGAATTGATTTACATGAGCAAATGAAGCTCAATAAGTAATACAGAGATATTTACAGTAATAGAAACATCAAGTTTCTATTAGGAAATAGAAACAACCAGTTTCTTCTAAAAAACTGCTAAAACGATAAAAATAGCAACAGTTAATAAGAATGAGCATTAAACACTAAATAGCATTATTCTAATACCCTCCCTTAATGCTCAATCTATTTACAACACCGATAGACCCTCTGAATTTTACAAACTTATCAGGACCAAGAGGCTTCGTGAAGATGTTTGCGGGTTGCTCTGTTGTGGGAACATATCGCAATTGAACGGAGCCTTCCTCAACAAGCTGGCGAATGTAGTGGCAATGGGTTTCCACATGCTTTGTTCGTTCATGAAATATTGGATTCTTGGCAAGTTTGAGCACTCCCTGATTATCACAGAACAAGGGAGTAGGACCTATCTAGGAAACATACATATCCGCAAGCATATGTCAAAGCCAAACTGCCTCACAAGATGCCTTAACTGCTCCCCAATACTCTGCTTCTGTTGAGGAGAGAGCCACTGCCTGCTGCTTCTTACTAGTCCAGGGGACAACACCAGATCCTAGGCTAAACACATACCCAACTGTAGATTTACGATCATCAACTGAACCAGCCCAGTCAGAATCTGTGTAACCACTGAGTATAGGATCAGAACTTCGAGTGTACAGAAGTCCATAATCAGGAGTGCCACGCACATAACACAACACACGCTTTGCTGCTATCCAATGATTAGCCTTAGGAGCTGACATGAAGCGGGAAATGTAGCTCACTGCAAAACTGATGTCAGGTCTAGTGGCAGTAAGGTAGATGAGGTTGCCCAATAATTGCTTGAATAAAGTTTCATCCACAAGAGGGGAGGATGACTGAGCTCAAAGTTTGTGCCTTGGTTCCATAGGAGTCGTGGTCGGTTTGCAATCTTGCATTCTGAACCTGACCACAAGATTTTTGGCATACTTGGACTGAGAGAGAAAGATGTTGTTCTCAGTCTGCCGGACTTCAACCCCCAGACAGTGATGAAGAAGTCCCAAATCTGTCATATCAAAGGTGTTGCATAAGTCTTGTTTGATCCCATGGATCAAATGTGCAGAGTTGCCAGTAATGATAAGGTCATCCACATAGACAACCACAAACAAAATATCATCACTAGTATGCTTGATGTACAAGTTTGCATCAGATGGGCTCCGTTGAAAGCCATGATCTGTCAAGTACTGATCAATTTCCATGTACCAAGCCCAAGGAGCTTCTTTCAATCCATAGAGTGCTTTAACTAATCTACACACTTTTTGTTCTTGACCGGCAACCTTGAATCCTGGAGGCTGCGTCATGTAGATTTCTTCCTGTAAGTCACCATTTAGGAAAGCACTCTTTACATCCATCCGATGAACTTTCCAATTGAACTGAGCTGCTAAGGCAAGGACAAGTCGTATGGTACTCATCTTGGTTGTAGGAGCAAAGGTCTCCTCATAGTCGATGCCTTCCTTCTGTGAGAATCCTCAAGCAACAAGATGAGCTTTATACTTGTCTAGGGTTCCGTCAACTTTGTATTTCACTTTACACACCCATTTGCAGCTAATGGGCTTTTTCCCTGCAGGAAGATCAGAAAGGGTCCGCGTGTGATTCTTCTGAAGACTCTGGAATTCAGCTTCCATAGCCTGTTCCCACTCAGATGTACCTTTAGCCTCTGAATAGGTTTGAGGCTCAAAAATACTGTGCAGGTTAGCCATAAGAGCAAAATTTATTGTAGATTGTTGTTTTCTCTTATGTCTAGAAGTTCTACCTTCAAGGAGCTCATTACCCCGAAGATCACTAATGGTTTTAGCCCACCATTTAGGCCGGAGAGTAGAGGAACCAATATCAGGAGGAGGTGGAGAAGGCTCAGGAATAGTAGGAGCAGCAAGAGGAGGGTTATTTTCCGTAGGAAGCTCAGGTAGTGTATCATCAAATACTGATGCTGCATCATCCCTCCCATCAGGGGGACCTACCGGAAGAAGAACATTGTGAGGCTAATCCTCAAAATACTGCTCAAAAGGAGGAGACTGAAAAAATCCTCTATCTTCATCAAATATTACATCCCGACTGAAGCTAAGACAACCAGTGACTATATCTATCAGCCTATAGGCCTTGTGATGATCACTGTACCCTGTCGTCATGAGTTTCTGGCTTTTGGAATCCAACTTAGAGTGCTTAGCAGTTGGAATCCAAACATATGCAACCGAGCCAAATACTTTGAGGTGACTGATCTTAGGCTTACGACCAGACCAAACCTCTTCGGGAGTCTTCCCCTTAATAGCATGAGTAGGTGATCGGTTAAGAAGATAGACAGCGGTAAAGATTGCTTCAGCACAGAATTTGTTCGGAACATTCCTATGTTGTAGCATGGAACGAGCCATTTCAACAACCGTACAGTTGCGGCGTTCGACAACACTGTTCTGCTGAGGAGTGTAGGGTGTAGTTAACTGGCGTTTGATGCCATGAGTATCACAGAAGTTGGAGAAAGAAGAAAAACAAAATCCCCCCCCCCCCGTTATCTATCCTAAGATTTATGATATTACAGCCAAACTCTTTTTCAACTAAGGATTTAAACTTCTGAAAGATACTAAATACATCAGATTTATTTTTTAGAAAATACACCCACATCTTTCTACTGAAATCATCTACAATAAGCAAAAACTATTTGCAACCAATAATAGAAGATGTATTCATAGGACCACAAATATCAGCATGAATTAACTGGAATACCTTAGATGCGCGCCAAAATTCTCCATCCTTGAATGAATACCAATGTTGCTTGCCAGCTTGACAGGGGCCGCATACTCCCAACTGCTGAGTCTGAATATCAAGTAACCCTGACACAAGTCCCTCCCAAGAGAGTTGAGAGAGATATTGCATGTTTAGATGCCCATATCGTTGACGCCACAGAGTGCTGATGGGAGAAACACGAGTTGCTAGAGCCACTTCTGGAGAAACATCAATGTCAAGAAGCCTATATAGACCATGATCTTCTAGGCCAACAGCAACCGTAAGACTAGTCTCCATTTTGATAATGGAGCACTTGTGCGCGCTGAACACTACATCAAGCTGAGGAGAGTTCCTCATAATCTGGCTGATAGACAGCAGATTAATTTCCATACCGGAACATAGTACACATTCAGGAAGATGAGTGTGTGCCCACCAGACTGGATCTGCACTGTACCTCTGCCAACCACTGTGTACTTTTCACCTCCGCCGAATACCACGGAATCACTGAAAGATGAGAAGTCAATAAACCAGTCACGCCGGTGAGAGAAATGGCATGATGCACTAGAGTCAATGTACCAGGCAGAAGACAGGACATGATCTGAAGACCTTTTAGCCATAAAGGCGTAAAAGGAAGATTTTGTCTGCTCGGAATGTTCTGCAACATTTGTTGTCTGATGGAACCCTCCCCATTTCTTCTGCTCAGAAGCAATCCTCTGTCAGCAATATTTCTTCATATGACCGAACTTGTGACAGTAATTACACTGCACATCTTTCTTTTTAGCGAGATCAAAAGGCTGAGAAGAACCCCTCTGCTGAAAAGACTGAGAGGAATGATATTTGGCAGCAAAAGCATTTTCTGAGGACACTGATGAAGCACCACTACCAAACTATTGTTTCCAATGATCCTGCTGCATGAGTTTGGTGCATAACTCCGGAAACTTCAGATCAACATTAGTGGAGGTAATGTAGAGTGTTTCTATGAAGTGCTCATAAGATTGTGGTAGACTTTTCAAAGTGATGACTACCATATCTTCTTCCTCCATGGTCCGACCAATGGCTTCAAACTAATCTCGAATGTCTTTAATCTTGTTAAGATGTTCCTGTAAAGACATATGTTCATCCATCATGATGGAGAACCACTGATTCTTGAGAAAGAAAGCTCTGCTCCTGTTGGATGTCTCGTGCAATTCCTTCAAATGTTGCCAAACTTCTGCAGCTGTCTTGCCGGAAGGAATCTGCGGTAACTAATCATCAATCACAGAGAGTTTGAGATGCATAACAGCCTCTCGGTTTCGATCATCAAACTTATCTTGATTGATACCAACTATACCAGGACGAAGCTCTTTGTTCAAAACGAGCTGGTCAAGACACCTATATTCAAAAATGGTCAACATTCTCTATTTCCAGATGTTATAATTTGTGCCACTAAAGCGATGACTGCCTTCCAACATTAGATTGGTTAGTGAAGCCATTTGCACGCTTCCCAAGAAAGCAATAAGGAGATCCGACTGATCCGAACAGAATCTGACAGATGCTGGTGTAAAAATAGAACCAAAAATCGTTCTGAGAGATTCAAACAGAAAGAAATGCCAAATGTTGCTTCTGCCACGCAAGATTGAACACTGAGAAGCACGATTTACTTTAAATAATCATTGAATTCGAATTTCTGAGGTTGCGCCACCAATTCTGGTTAATTTGGAAGTGAACAATGGCCACAAAACTAATATCTCATCGCCTAATAATTGCCCATATGTACGATCCTCTGAAAAAAATCTCACAGCACTACAAAGAAGTAATACTACGCACCATACAAATCTGGAAATGAGGCTCGGCCTATACGCCCAAACTCTGAGAGTCTGCGTGGCCCTCTTAGAAGGCGTTCTGACGAGAACTCAGACCCACTTGTGGGTGGAAACTCACTTGGAATCCACAGTAAAAAAAAATTCTTCCACGCGAAAAAAATTGCGGATTTCTCAAACGCTCGTCCTGTCAGAAATTCTCCGTCCCAGCATTAATCGGACTGTAGAAATGATGCTTGGATCGTCGATTGAGACCGCCGATGTTTTGTGCAATGATCGATTGCAACTTTCGAAGCTTGTGGATCTGCCCATCAAGTAACGTTGTCTCTGCCGTCGCAAATTCCTTCCAAACGATTAATGAAAGAGTATTCGCTGTCTCTGCCATCGCAAATTCCTTCCAGACATCAAGGAATTCAGAGATCTATCAGCGAGCAGGAACCAAGGTCACGGAGCTGCTAAGCTCCCATTGTTCCGACATGCAACAACTAGATCGACTATGTTCAGGCAAAGACGTTCATTCCCGAAAAAATATCCTACAGCAACAGAATCGAAATGAATCCTTTGCAAAAAAAATCAACGTACGCACGCTAAATTAATTTACGCACGTTGATTCGTTCAATTCAACCACAATCGATCATGTCCGGGCAAGTATTTTTATCAGTGTCCCAAATGAAAACTGAAAAAATCCTCCACAGAAGAGCAATTTCGAAATGAAGCACGAAATTTTTCAACCTATGAAAAATTATTTCGAAATAGAATACCCGTGCTCTGATACCATAATTAATGAATATATTGAATTGATCTACATGAGCAAATGAAGCTCACTAAGTAATACAGAGATATTTACAGTAATGGAAACATCAAGTTTCTATTAGGAAATAGAAACAACCAGCTTCTTCTAAGAAACTGCTAAAATGATAAAAATAGCAACAACTAATAAGAATGAGCATTAAACACTTAATAGCATTATTCTAATAGTGACAGCCCCCGATTTGAGTTGTTGTCATGGCGCCTAGACAATCTGTGTGACAACAGGAAGTTCATACTGAACCCATGATGGTGGAGGGGGAGCAGCCACCCTTGGGGTCAGGCACTGATGAGGAGCAGACAGATGTACAGACAGCTGGCAAGGTAACATTACTCGCTGACACTTGTCCTCAAGAGATGTTGTAGTATGATAGGACAATTCAGCAGGAGATTGGTGGACTGGAGGAGTGTGGAGTTTCCTACCAGGCGAGGGGGATGGCAATGCGTCCATCTTTGGGACTACCCATTGATGAGGTGCAAACAGATGTAGTGGCAACCAGACGAGTTGCAGCGTTTCCAGGCAACAGCGCTCTCCAGGAGTACATAGACGGGGCTTGTAGCACAGTTCGCCCACTTTTTCCCATTAGCGGGAGAGAGGAAGGATTTCTTGGGCGCGCTTGGATTGTCCAGGTAGAGCATCAGCCGCTGAGCATGACCAGTTTCAGCATAGCAGACATCCCTTGCGTTGGCTTGGCAAGAGATCATATGTTGGTATCCTTTTGATGGAGTGTAATTTTTAGTCAGGAGCATTGTCTTGCAGGAGCCCTCCCAGGTTAGGGATATCACATGCTTCAGTTGGCAACAGGATGTAGGCTGACCACTCATCAGTATTTCAGCACTACTTCAACATGATGAGGTTGACCTTGGTCTATGCCAAGGGTTGGATTGGAGAGAGATGATGAGTTGGTACGGGGCGGGTGGCGCAGCATTCACAACCAGAGTTATAGCACAGCAGGAGTCATAGAGCCTTGATGTTCCATCTTGGCGGCATTGGGATCCAGGAGGATTTGTTGATGACAAGTTCCATCAGAGATTGATCTGGGATTCAGGCATCGAGAAGTTTGTCCATGGTGGGTTGACACAGGAGCAAAGTGTCCCCCAGTGGTTCGTATGGGATCCTAGCAATGGGTCTCAGTTGCGTTGGACCACCAGATTGGTCCACATATTTGGATTTCTTGAGGGCAAGCAATCTTGGGGTGGAAGGACTGTCATGTCCCCATTTTTATCCTTCTTCATAGTGCTGCCAAGGTGGATTTCCAAGGTAGGAGATGGCCAGGTCGGAGGAGCAAGTTTATATCATAAAGGGTTCTGATGGAGTTTTGCAGAGTTTTTATGGGATTTGATGGCATTCGCTTGGCATATCCCATCATACGCATAGTTTGCCTTTCATTCCAGCTCATTCCGACAACTTTCAGAAATCAGCATTATTACTGGGCATAACTTAATTAATTATGCTCGAGGTGGCATTCCGAGGAGATTAATTGGTGGAACACCTTAGCGTAATAGCTCGTTGGAACCGAAAGGATGGGATGGTTAGATATGAGTTCCAGTGGCTTGAGGAGACATGGTGGCCAATTTACCCCTTTCCCGCATTAAAAGAATATTTTAATTGAGATAAAAAAAGGGAAAAGTGCTCCATGATTAAAATAATAATAAAATAGAAGGTTCTAGAGGAGTCCACCAAATCTATAAAAGAGGAGGAGGAGACCATTGGAGGACATCTTGGATTGAGTATTATTTCTTGTATGAGAGATTGAGAACTCGGTTCTCTAATCCATTGGTAGCCCCGGGACGAAAACCCTCAGGTGATTTAGAGAGATTGGGCGAGCACCCATCTCCTCTTAGTGGATTCATTCAGAATCCACAGGTGTAGAGATTGTTTCTCTGTTTCAGTTTGGAGACCGGAGGGTCATTCCCAGTTATTGTATTGCCATCTATTTATATATAATAAAGTTGGATTTTGGTAGCTGCATTTCTCATTGTTTTTCATGTTGTGATCTTTCAATGAGATTTTGTGCAATTTATAGATTTATGGTTCTGGTTGTACATGCAATCTTCTGGAAAATGTATAATAGTTTAATATAAGTGGTTGTTCCAAAATTAATTGATTTGGGACATTGCAGAGAGAGAGTGATGATAAGATAGCATCATGGACTGGCATTCTCCCTGTGTCCAGAATATTGACCCAAATTAGGGGTAATGCTCTAATAAAGGACAGTCATTGTTGTTGTATCAAGTATGTTGACCCGAATTAGGAAGAATGGTCCTGCAACATGAGCTCCATTTAGCATCAGGCCCTGAATTACTCAGATAGAGTGTGGCCTTTGGAGATTCACCATGTGTAAAAGATATTGACTAGAATGATGATGAACCAAGACTAGTTTGTATACAATGTGTCAGATAGACCGGAATTATGGTGACTAGTTGATACTAAATGATGTACCATGTGGTCAGAGGTACCGACCGGAATTATGGTAACTTGTTGATGTTGTTGACTTACCATGTGTCAAAGATATTTGACCATATTATGGTAATTGGTTGATGTTATTGGTTTACCATGTGTCACAGTTGTTGACCAAATTATGGTAATTGGATAAATATGATGATTTGTTATAACCTTTTCTTACAGAAATTTGTCAACAAAAGAACATTTGTCTAGTCATTATGAATACCTCCCTAGCAAAGAGGGAATGTTGAATTTTTGTAGCTATGGTCGGTCTACATAATTTATAATTTAGCCCTTGAAATATATAATGAAATTGTAAGACATGTTTTTCACGTCATTTCATTGTTTAGCCCTTAAAAGAATTAATATAAGACATGTTCTTCATGTCGTTATCAAAAGAGAAAATTTTGAATTTTGAATTTTGAATTTTTGGCTCCAAACTTGCCAATTCTACCCTCCTACAAGTCAAGTTGGCCCAAGTGAAGATACACACCCATCCGGATAGGCAAAACACTCTATATAGAGCACTTGACCTGCTCCACAAGATACCATTCGACCTCACACAAGGCGAGATATTCTAGGCATCTAAGCAAAGAAGAAGAAGCACGAATTCATCTCTAGCATTTTTCTCTCTCATTGAATTCACACATGTGACTTTCAGGACAGTTTCTAGGCAGCGAGTCAAACTTTTGGGCAGCAGTTTCTACACAGCAAGGCCAAAATTCTAGGCAAAACATTCTAGGCAACAAGGCTGAGTTTTTGGGCATATTCTGGGAGGCCAAAATTCAACCTAGGCAGATCAGAGAGAGTCGAAGTTCAAGGCTAAAAGATTGATTTGACAAGAGGTTTCTTTGACCAGGTTTGACCATAGCATTGTTAATCACTTTGACCTCATAATTGACTAGCAGTATTAGGTGTATCTCTCATTAAACTGAAGAATTTCTTGAAGGAAAAGGTTGTCGGGTTTTCCCCCAAGTGGGTTTTCCTAGGGTAAATCTTGTGTTCTCTTTGTGCATTGTGATCTCTATTGTCCTTACGCATCTATGGTTGAATTTCTGAAGTGTAATTGCTTAATGATAAACTAGAAGTGCTAAATGAATCATTAGAAGTAATTATCAGTATTTCAAAAGTCAGTGTCTATATCTATTGCACTTGAAAATCAACGAAGACAACTTTCCTTAATGGATTGATTGAAGAAGAAGTGTGCGTAGAACAAACTCCAAGTTTTGAGGTACATGAGAGGGAGACTCGTTTGTAGACTGAAGAAAGCATTGTATGGACTCAAGCAGGCAATTCGAGCTTGGTACACTCAAATTTATGGATATTTGTTGAGTCTTGGTTTTACCAAGAGTGATGTTTACCCAAACTAGTGCTACAAGGCTTCTAGAGGTGACAATGTGATTTTATTATTATATGTTGATGATTTGTTTCTGATAGGCGCAGAGAATCTCATTGATCAGTGTAAGAGGGAGTTGATTGTTGAATTCGATATGATCTAGACTTGATGCATTACTACTTGGGATTGGAAATATGGCAGAAGCTAGGAGAGATATTTCTTAGTCAACGAAAATATATTATTACGTTCCTTCAAAGATTTGGAAAAATTGAATGTAAGTCCATGCCTACTCCCATGGTGACAAACCTAAAGAAGATGAGAGACTCTGAATCAGATTTAGTGGATCCCTCTATGCAATAAACACTCTGAGTAAGTTCCAAGCGGAGCCAAGGCATGCACATTGGAATGCAACAAAGCATATATTGAGATATATCTGTGGCACAATCAGTTATGGTTTGAGATATGTCTCAAGCGGTGGAGTTCCGCTGCAGGGATTCATAGATTTTGATTGGGCAGGGAGTGTGAAACACGCAAAGAGCACATCAAGATGTTGTTTCAACTTGGGATCTACTATGATATCTTGGATTAGCAGAAAAAAGACATCCATGGCATTCAGCATTGTGAGGTAGAATACATTGTAGCGAGTTTGGCAAGTTGTGAAGCAATACAGCTGTGAAAATTACCTGTAGGATTGCTTGATCAGGTGAAGGATTTGATCGTGATATGTTGCAATAATCAAAGTTGTGTCAAGCTTTCAGAAAATCTAGTTTTTCATGACTAGTCAAAGCACATCGAGATCAAGTATCATCACATCTAGGACATGGTACAGAAGGGAGCAGTGAAGCTCCAGTACATCTCTATTGATGAGCAAGTTGCTAACATTCTCACCAAGCCTCTTCCAAGGGCAAAGTTTATATACTTCCAGGACATGATTGGAGTAGTTGACAATGTCTCCCTCGTTGAGAGGGAGTGTTGATGTAGTCGCGTCAAGGGGCAAACATTCTCCCTGGGTCGGGATATAGACAGGTCAAAGTATTGACCAGGGGTCGCAAAATGTGGCTAGCGAGAATGGCCTAGGTAGCATCAAGGCCCGGAGTGTTACCCAGAAGGGCGGGGGAGTGCCTCTAGCATCAGGCAAGAGAATTACCATTCAATCAGCATGCAGGAATGGTAATAACCCAAGTTTTCACCACAAGTCACAGTTGTTGACTAGGTTCCAAGTGACGACTTGGACAATTGGTGGATTGCTCCAAGTGACGACTTGTTGAGCATGACGCTGATGTCGGATGCTTTCCACATGCAGTGGATTGACACATCTATATAACTAGCTCATTCAACCTTTTCTTAGAGAAATTTTTCAACAAAAACATATGATGAAGTGATTATGAATACCTCCCTAGCTAAGTGGAAGTGTTGGATTTTTGCAGAAAAATAAATGGAAATTTGATTTTTTTTAATTTGCCTCCAAATTTATTAGGTTGGTTAGGCCCCTAAACCCATTCGACCCCCACTTGAAGGCTATATAAAAAGGAGATCATTTCTCCTCATTTGGACACATCAATTTCGTCTCAGCATCTCTGATTAGCCGAAATTACAAGAGAGCCAAAATTTTATGAGTCATCAGAAATTTCAGCGACTTGAATTTTGACATGGCACTTCATCATGATTTTGGTTATTGGTTTGATTATTATTCTACAATTGTTATTTATGAGGTATAGATGAATGTGGAAACTCTCTCTCTCTCATAAGGAAGAACATTTTCTGGGTTTTACACTAGTGGGTTTTGCCCGGGATGTGTGCCTAATTTATATGTCTCTTGTCTTATTGTTTCGTGGTTACTTTACTTCTCTTTCATGTTTACTTCTCGGAATTGGATGATTGTTAGATCAATCCTACACCTCTCGACAAGAGGAATCCAAGAAAAATATCAGTTGCCATAAATAAGTTGACCCATATGGAGTTTGGCCCTAGTTGCCAATTTTAACACTCCCTCTCAACTAGGGAGAACTCCATCTGCTAATCCATATGTCCGTCAGTACTATCTCTGCCATCAAATGCACTGCCCTGCACTGCTCAGCTCTGCTCTGTTGAACTATGAAGAAGAAGAAATGATCGAGGATGTATCATACCATCCTCTACTGACCCGAAGTCAGTTCCAGATAAAGAGAGTGCTCAATAGCGCTCTTACTGACTTGAAGTCAGTCCCAGAGAATGTGTCATACCACTCTTACTAATCCCAGATCAGTTCCAAGAGAGAGTGAGCTATATCACTCTTACTAACCCAAAGTCAGTTCCAATTGATCCCAAATCAATGTCAGTCATCCTAGCATAGGGAGTACGGTAGATACACGATGCGTCCATCGGTACTACTATGGTCCCTATCCTCATTTTCCTAATCATTGGCCAAATGAGAGGTACTTCCCATGAGTCCCAGATTGCATGGGTAGGATGCCTCAGCAGGAGAACCACTCATCCTGCCCATAAGTCGCCACGAGGTATCACAGGGGAAGGCTGAACCATTCACCATGTAAACAGCGCACCATTAGGGGAGGGTGAGTCGCCCTATGGTCGCTTGTCATTCCAAGAAGTACCCTAAGCCCCCCGGAGCTCCCAGAGCTCAATGCATGCATCATACAGAACCATCATACGAGGGTCTCTCAATGACTCCAAGTCGTTCTCGAAAAGTCATTGGATTCATACTCGGCCCCATTATCAGTCCTTAAGATCTTGATCTTTTTCTCGGTTTGATTCTCGATCAAGGCTTTGAAGTGATGGAACCAAGAGAACACTTCATCCTTTTTTTTCAAGAAGTATATCCATGTCTTGCGAGAAGAGTCATATGTAAAAGTGAGATAATATAAATAACCTCCTAAAGAGTTCACTGCCATCATACCAGATATTTCGGAGTGAACCAACTGCAAAATATCAGAGGTCTTGCTATGGCTTGAGGGGAATGATCCCCTTTTGAGCTTTCCTTCAGCACATCCCAGCCATGCACCTTCATGCTCTATTTTGAACTCGGGCATCCCTATCACCATTTATCTCACATCATGTAGAGCCTTATAATGAAGGTGGGCAAAACTCCAATGCCATAGTTCAGACTAAAGAGATGTGTCGCAAGACATGACTCCCAACGAACTTCCTCCCACTTGATATGGAAAGAACTCGAAACCCAAGAGTGAAAGCATCTTTAAAATTCTTTTTCCATACACGTACCTTGCCATCGATGAAGGCCACCTTGTAGCCTTTGTCTTCCATTGCCGAAATGGACACCAGGTTCTTCTTGAGATCGGATACATATAGGACTTCTTGCAAATGAATTGTGTTACCCTGATTTAATTGATGAGTAACATTCCCTACACCCTTTACGGGATAGGTGGAGTTATCTCCAAGAATAATCTCCAGGTTGGTCTCCTCTATCAGATTAGAGAGAGCTTCCTTGTAACGAGTGAAGTGCCTTGAGGCACCACTATCAATAAGCCAATTGCCCAACGAGTCCGGAGGAGAAGTAGTAGAGAGGGTCGACATCAGATAATATTCATCTTGCTTATTGTTAACATTAGATTCATACCTAGAGTTCCTTGCCTTCTTGGAGGGTTGACCACTTCCTTGATTTCAGCATTCCTCTTTCCTTTGCCATTGAACCTACCATTCCTTTGATTGTGGTTGGAATTGCCCCGAGAGTGATTTTGATCATCGTCATGAGATGTGCCTTTTCTATTTGGACACTCCCTCTCATAGTGGCCGAATTTATCGCAAACGAAACATCTTCCCTTCCTTCCACCTTTCGATCCGGCCTTTCCTTTGGATTTAGACCCGGAATTATTTCTCCTTTTAGCATGAGAGGAGAAAGCAATGGGGTTGCCTTTAGATGAAGGCATTTCCTACTCTTCCATCCTAGTCTCTTCTTGAATGCATCTCGCCATCAATTCCTCAAATCCCGGAATTACATTATTGTTGAGAAGAGTGGTTCTAAATACATACCATTCGAATGGGAGCCCTCCAAGAGTTTTGATAGTCAGTTCCCTGTCAGGAATGACTTCCCCAATCGATAGTTGACCATTCTTGATTTCGGTGATCCTTAAGAAGTAGGATTGCATATCCTCATCTTTGCCCTTCTTAATTTCCTTCAGCTTATTTTTTAGGAACAAAACTTGATTTGCATCACTAACTTTAAACAAGCTTACTAGTCTATCGTAGATCTCATTGGAGGTGTTCAGCTCGGAAACGTAGGCCACCAAGCGCTTGTCAATAGAGTCCCAGATGATCTTCTTTACTTTGACTTCACCCTTAGTCCACTTGTTCCTTATAGCAGCCAGTGCA
Organism: Pinus taeda; assembly: GCA_000404065.3. Classification (NCBI taxonomy): domain Eukaryota; kingdom Viridiplantae; phylum Streptophyta; class Pinopsida; order Pinales; family Pinaceae; genus Pinus; species Pinus taeda. The sequence goes on along the minus strand of APFE030838074.1, from coordinate 307,471 downwards.
TTTGATGGAGGCTTTCTAATTCTGCCTCTCACATTGTCCCACACTTCTTGCTCTTTTAATGTTAGATCGAGAGACATATTCCATTCGTGATAGTCAGACTTCTCACGGAGCTTGTCTTCGGCGAGGAAGTGTGATGAGGAACCCATAAAGACTTAAGACTTTTTCCAACAGTCTTCGGTGATTGCTCTTGCTCTTGCTCTTGCTTGGGCTTTGTCTTCACCTCAGCTCTAATACCATGTTAAGTTATGGTATGTTCTATGCTTAGAGCAATTTACTTCAACTTCTTCTTATTAGCCCAATGTCAATTTCACTGTTTAGCAATCACATTAACATTAAAGTAAAATGCTAATAGAACATAAATAAATCAACAGAAGACAAGCCAAGACAAGAGACACCAGATGTGGCGGCTAGCCAAGGACAAACCCCAATGTGGGGAAACCCTTTGATCAATTCTTCTATAATCTTCAATAATTCAACAGAGAGAGAGACATAGTACAATATCACAAGTCTGATATTTTATATCAGCAATAATAAATCAGCAACCAGCAAAGTCAAAGCTAGTCAAACAGCCCCGGATTGACCTCTAGTCAACCTTGACGAACTCGGTCTTCAACAACAAACTTCGGCAGCCCAAAACAGCATGCGCACGTCAATGCTTAGTCAACGCATCATTTAACAGCCTTGCACCTTGGTCAACGTAGCCCAGAAAAGTCAACGCTACCCTAAACAGAAAATTTGTCCTTCCTCTTGCACGTGTGAGAGAAACTGCTCCTACGCTGGCCCAATGAGATTAGGAGAGAGAAGATGAGTGTTGAGATGATGTGAAATAATGCCACAAGGTATCTTCCTTTTATATGAATCATTGAGGTTAAGTTGGGGGTGTGCCACACACTTTATCTTGTTGGCCGGCCTTGACAAATTGTCAAGTATATACAAATAAATTCATATCTCTATAAATACATGTCGGAATCGGATGATCGTTAGATCAATCCTACACCTCTCGACGAGAGGAATCCAAGAAAAATATCAGTTGCCATAGAGAAGATGACCCACATGGAGTTTGGCCCTAGTTGCCAATTTTAACAAATAGCAATGAGAAGGTCTAAGGCTCAATCAAGTTCAAGATCCCTCATGAAATGAAGGTAATTTCTGAAGCTTCAAGTTCTTACATACAAACTCCCTGAGGTTCTCGAGTTCTGAAGAATCATGTGTAATCTTTGAAATGCCATGAAGAAGTGAAGGACCCTAGAAGGATATTAATCTAAGCCCTCTAACCTGATAATTAACAACATCCACCGAATTTGAAGAAGATTGCTTAATCTGATGATCTTTTAATATATAAAGGAAGGATGAAATCCTCTGAAAGTAGTCTGACCTCTGTAAGGAAACTAACCTATCTGACCTAGACCTTTGTAAGGAAACTAACTTGTCTGATCTATATAAGTTATTACCTTTATGAGGAGATTAGAATCTGAAGTATGTTAAAATGATTAAAGGCTAAGACTTTCGTCTATTTTTTTCCTTTATGGTTTGTTCTATCCATTAGAGCAATTACAGTGATGAATGTCAAGATGCAAGTGTTAAACAAGATCTAGAAGGTTCTTACATGATATTGTTGTTACAGTGGTAAAAAAATTATCTTGATCATAGCAAAGTATATTTATAAAGATGTTAAGTCATATCAAGAGCAAAATACATTTTCTATCCTGAAAGGTTGAGACTTGATGAGCTTACAACAACAAGGGTTTGGAAGTCTAAAGTTTTGAATGTTTTTGGGTTTGTAAAACCCTAGGGCTATTGATATCAAAGGTAATGAAATGGAAAATAAATGAAAGGATGACAAGGCTCCTTCATTGTTGACAAATTAGGATAAGACTGCAAATTTTAGGGTTTGGAAAACTGAAAGTGTTTTGACATGTAATTTGTGGGTGTCATGTCCCCATTTTTATTCTTATTCATAGTACAGCCAAGGTGGATTTCCAGGACAGGAGATGGCCAGGTCAGTGGAGCAGAGTTATGTCGTCAGGGGTCTCGATGGAGTTTTTATGGGATTTGATGGCATTCACTTGGCATATTCCATCATTAGCACAATTTTCCTTTCGTTTTGTTGCATTTCGACAATTTTCAAAAATCATTGGGCATAACTTAATTAATTATGCTCGAGGTGGCACTCCAGGGAGATTAATTGATGGCACACCTCAGTGTAATAGGTTGTTGGAATCGGAACGAGAAGATCTACATGATGGGAGTTTCAGTGACCTGAGGAGACATGGTGGCCAATTTACCTTTTTCCCGCATTAAAAAGAATATTTTAACTAAAATAAAAAAGGGAAATGTGCTCGATGATCAAGATAATAATAAAATAAAAGATTCTAGAGGGGTCCATCAAATCTATAAAAGAGGAGGAGGCCATTGGAGAGCATCTTGGATTTGATATTTTTTCTTGTATGAGAGGTTGAGAACCTGGTTCTCTACTCCATTGGTAGCCCCAGGACGGAAACCTCTAGTGATTTAATGAGATTGGGTGAGTACCCATCTCCCCTTGGTGAGTTCATCCAGAATTCACAGGAGAGCTTAACAATGGCAGTTTGGTTCAGTTTAGATGGAGGGACCATGCAGCATTGGAGCAGATCCTTGAGGTCGGTTCTATCTCAGTTATCTCAACTATTTTTGTTTTTCCAGCATGTAAAACCCGAGTTTATACATTATAATAAAAGCTAAGATTATTTTTGTTCATTGTATGATTAATTTGCATGAATTCTCTTGTTCTATTTTACATGGAAATCTTTTGTTATGAATGGAAAATTTATCTGAAGTATTTATGAGTTAAAATTTTGAGAAAACCCCAAATTGTTCCATTTGGGACACTACAGTGGTATCAAAGCCTTAATCTTGGCTCAACCTGCGGGTTTTCAATCTTCAGTTGCAACTATTATTATTCGAGGGTTATTTTGTCTTATACATTAGAGGCATAGCTTTATTGCAGTTGTCGATGTTGAGTTTATTTTGTACAATTTCTTGAGGTGTCGAAAGTTCCAGTTTTTATGTTCAAAGAGTCATGGCACATTATTTAATTTTAAAGGGGATCCAAAATTTTATTCCAAAGATATATTGGCCGACACTTTTATTGGAAGCTAAGTTAAAATTGATAGCGAAATTCCATTTGGTCGAATGTCAACCAATTTACTTCGTATGAGGAGAATTGGAAAAAAAAAATAGTAAAGGGCGATCTCAAATTCCTTCATCACAGGCGTTAAGGACTGAATTTTTCTAAAGAGGGCATTTCGATTATTTTAAGGGGGTTCCATTACAAGCTTTGAATGCCATTAAATAGATTTTTTTTGGCCAAACTCCATTAAGGCCAAGTATACGATTCAAGCTGGACCAGAACCAGAGCCGAAAACGTGGCCATATTGTCGCCCAATGCACAAGTCAAACCTCATGGCACGCAGAAGTGAATCTGAGACCCGACTCATCACATCCATGTCCGTAACGGCTAGTGGCGGAGATCCCAAATTATCTTGAGCGACTTGAAGGGTCGCATTTGTTTCCCTATGCGTGGCGGGTCATTCATAATTTTAGCAAAGACCAAGGAATGAGTCGGTCGTTGTTATGGTCACAATATTAATCCCGCCATTTATTACGTGCCATCCGGGAATGTTGATCTTCAAGGAGTTTATATTATGTACGTTGAACAATGATGTGATCTTCCAGCGCACGAAATAGAGATTTCTGGATGTGTGAGGAGGTTGTTCTATTAGGTGTCAAGACAAAGCTACCAGTGTTGTTGTACGTTTAGTACCTATGCATGAGAGCCAGGTCGATGGGGGCAGAAGTATGTTGTAGCATCTGGCAAAATTCCAGGGCGTATTTCTAATTATTTGTTCCTTCATGAGCAAGATCAAAAGTTCTCTTTAAGAGTTGAGATTATATTTGTAGCTAAGTTTTCCACGTAAATTCTTGGGCCAACATTTCTGAAGTAGCTGCCATTTTCAATAGTCAAGGGTCGTGGTCGAGAATTGGTGGTTGCGGGCACCAAATGACACTTTTGCACAGATCATGGAGGCCGAGCTCGTGAAGGACGCTTCAGATTCACACGTCAACAATTACCGGGAGTTCAGTATTAGAGTCGACGTCAACTTAAAGAAAATCGTGTCCCTATCTGCATTCGTCGTTCTTCTCATTGGGACCAAGTTGTACATTGCCCAAATAGAGCGTTGCGATATCAAAGGGCCAGATTAATTAAAAGGCAAGTTGACACAATTGTGGTGCGACCGAATCATCTCCAGTGTGTTCCCTGCGACTAATTGCCCGAGGAGATCAGCATCCAGTTGTATGTTTCAGACTACATAGGTATTGGAACATAAGTCAAATCGATGTAGCAGCATAGAGCGACCATTCCTTGTGACCAATTTGCTGAGAAAGGCACCTCCTTACCAGGTTATTCATATATCTGCACTGTAACTATCATTTCAATCTGAAGTCCCACTATTTTATCTCATATTTTCTTGGATTGGTCTCTGTATATTGTGTGAATGAAATATTGTTGGATGGAAGCATTTTCTGTGTGATTTCTTGTTATATTGACTACTCCTCTAAAAGCAATATGATAAACTTCACCAACAGCAGTGTTCCTACCATCTGTTTGACAAAAGTACCAGTGAGAAATTTCAATATAAACCCAAAAGATTTGTTGAAACTTGAGAGCTGAAGGGAAGGAAGTGAACAAAATCATCGTTGGATATAAGAGTCCATAGCTGCAATGCATAAGGTTGCTATTAAATTATCCCCTTAGCCTTGTATATATTGTTGTTGGGGCATCAGCAAAACTATTGAATGATGAAGTATTTAAAGCGCCTCATGAATCAACACAATAGTACTCTAGCAAACCACAATACAGACAAGAAAACAAAATTGAATAGTAGACCTTTCTCAAGAGAGGCCTATGCCATTCTTTAGGGTTGATTTGGGGTAGCATCGGATGTGCTCTAGCCATGAAAATTGGTGGAGGCTAAAGCACATGAGATCTCCAAGACCCATAAATCGTTTTGGAAAATTCCATCCAAATGAAGAGTTATTAAATTAATTAATATTTTTAATGAGTTCCTAAGTCTAAACTTAGGAAAATAAAAATATTAATGGGTATTAATAAAGATAAGGATGAGAATCTTCTAAGAGACGAAGATCAAGTCTATTTTAATCTTAGTCGTTGATTAGGGACTTAATCTCAGTCGTTGATTCATCATCAGGAAAAGTATAAGAGGAGGCTTGAGGGGTAGTTGGAGATACACCAGGGGAAGATCAGTCAGTTCGATTTCTGAAGTGAGGTTTGCTGAGAAATTCAAACTAGAGGTTTGGATTGCAGTGAGAGGCGGCAAGTACATAACAGAGAAGCAAGGATAGTACTGGAGGACCAGCGCAGAGATCAAAGTGGCACACGCAAAGCCAATCAGAAAGACACAGAACCAGCTGGATTGCGCAGTGACTAGAGGGCCTACATGAGTGATGCAGAGAGGCCAAGTGCTGACGCAGTCAAACAAAGTGCTAACGCAGAGGGTTTGTGAGTTGTGCAGAGTCCAGTTGGACTGACGCTGAGCTTAGGGGAAGCGTCGGAGGATTTTATGGTATAACTGTCATGTGGTTATCTCTGTTGGGTGAGCCAGTTTGGCACCCTAGTTGTACTCAAGAAAAGTTGATTAATAAAATCCTCCTCTGTTGCACTGGTTTTCCCACACTGGGTTTTTCCGGGGACAAGTGTCCAAAAATTACTGTGTTTATGTGTTTGATTCCTGTGCATGTATTTGTTTATATATAATGGTGTGAATCGTGATATCTGCAGTAGAATTTATTTTAATATTTACTGAAGGGATTTCGTAAATAACTTATTGGAATATAAGTTGGTAAAATGAATCAGTTGTTGCAGTAACAGAATTTTCACATGGTATTAGAGCAAAGAATCAGAGACAAGGCAATAGAATATATCTTCTAGGGAGCAGGAAGGTAGTAGTTCAACGAGATGTGAAGTTCATGGAAGATAGGGCCTTCAAAAAATCTCGAGAAATGCCTTCAGAAGAGCAGTCAAAAGATGAGTCGTTAGTCAAACCACTTCAACCAGCGGAAGCCAAGAATTCTACTTCAAAACAAGAATCACAGGAAGAGGAGGAGCTTACAGATGTACCTGCTACCAAAGGAAGAACGAGCCAGGAACTCCAAAGATTTCATCAGCGCACCAAGAAACAATAAAAGGGAGCGAAGACAATCGAATAGATATCAGGGCTTAGAAGCTCAGGATGGGCAGCCTTCTAGTTTTCAGGAGGCCGCTCAACATAAGTGTAGTTGGATACGATGGTAGAGGAGTACAACTCTATAATGGTGAACGATGTATGGGATGTAGTGCCTAGGCCTCAAGACAGATCAATGGTAGGTTCGAGAAGGATATACAAGATTAAATACGCTGCAGACGACAGTGTGGAAAAATACGAAGTCAGGTTTGTGGCTAAGGGGTATGCTCAAAAGGAAGGAATAGACTATGAAGAGACCTTTGCCCCTGTAGCCAAGTATACATCTATTAGAACCGTGATATCTCTTGCAGCACAGATGGGATGGGAGATTCATCAGATGGATGTCAAAACGGCATGCTTGAACGAGGTGATAGAAGAGGAAGTATACATTGAACAGCCAGAAAGCTTTGAGACACATGAGAAGAAGTCTCATGTATGCAGATTGAATAAAGCCTTGTATGGGCTCAAACAGGCACCTAGAGCGTGGTATGGTCAAATTGATGGCTACTTGCAGAAGATGGGGTTCGTCAAGAGTGATGCAGATCCCAATCTCTACTATATGGTTGTAGAGAATGAGCCTCTAGTCCTAGTATTATATGTGGATGATCTCTTCCTGACAGGATCATCCAAGCTCATCGAGGACTGCAAGAAGAATCTAGCCACAAAATTTGACATGAAGGATTTGGGACAGATGCATTATTTCGTGGGGTTGGAAGTTTGGCCGCAGAAGGGTAAAACCTTCCTTGGACAAGGGAGATATGCTACAAAGATCCTGAAGAGATTCAGGATGCAGGACTGTAGGCCGATGGCTACTCCAATGATCACCAACTGGAAGAAAATTGATGCATTAGAAGACAAAGATGTTGATCCCACCTTATGCCGGTAGCTCATAGGATCCCTAATGTATCTGGTCAATACCAGACTAGACATTTGTTATGCTGTCAACACCCTCAGTCAGTGCATGGTGGAACCGAAGAGGGATCATTGGGCAGCAACCAAACATGTTCTCAGATATATACAGGGAACAATCAATTATGGACTCTTGTACACCAGAAGTAATGATATCAGATTGAGTGGGTTCAATAATGCAGATTGGGTTGGAAGTTCAGTGGATCGGAAAAGTACCTCTGGGTACAATTTCAACATTAGATCGAGGATGACCTCCTAGTGCAATAGGAAACAGAAATTCATAGCTCTAAGCTCAGCTGAAGCAGAATATATGGCCGCCAGCACAGCTTCATGCGAAGCCATATGGCTTAGAAAATTACTTGTGAACCTATTCAGAAGGACGATGGAAGCCACTAGGACCATGTGCAATAATCAGAGTTGCATCAAGCTCTCTGAGAATCTAGTATTTCATGATCGGTCAAAGCACATTGATATTCGGTGTCACTTTCTTAGAAACTGTGTCCAACGAGGAGTTGTACAGTTGAGCTACACTCCTACAGGAGAACAGGTGGTAGACATCCTTACCAAGGCCCTTGGAAGAATGAAGTTTGCTTATTTCAGGGAGAAGATGGGGATGATAAAGAATTCATTTCAATAGCATAAATGGGTATGTGTCAGGTGTTGCAGTACAGCAGTTAGCAATGCTATGGGCAGCATGATGCAGCGTTTGAGAGAGAGTTGCAGTGCAGATGCAGTGTTGGGAGGAAGGACCAACAGCAGCACGGATGCAAAGGGAGTTGCAGTACAGATGTAGTAGTGGCAGTGGTGGAAGTCATGGGGAGCAGTACAGGAGGCAGCAATGCAAAGGATGTTAGGTAGCAAGCCAAGCATCAACAAAGGTACTAGTGTCAGATGATCAGATTAATGTTCAATTGTGGAGCATTACTAGAGCACATTCCTTGCTAAGGAGTGTTGATTTGGGGTAGCATCGGATGTGCTCTAGCCATGAAAATTGGTGGAGAGACTAAAGCACATGAGATCTCCAAGACCCAGAAATCGTTTTGGAAAATTCCTCCGGATGAAGAGTTATTAAAATAGGGAGCTAGCTTGGGGAGCAGATTTAAGCTAGGGAATTTAGGGAGTCATCCGAAGGAGTGAAGCCCAGCCTTTTGGCATCATTTTGGAGGTTTGCAGCGTAGATTTTTCAGGAGGGCCGTAATTTCTAGCCTGTTTGGAGGCCATGGTAATTGGGGGTCAATTTCGGGGGTTGGGTCGGAACTAGACCAAACCCTTTCTGGATTTTGGTGGGTTATTTGAGGGGAGCCCGAGGTTAAATTCCCAGAATTTTCTGAGAACCAAAAGGGGGCCAAACAGCAGAACCTTTGCAGCACAGTGCAGTTTCTCCAGGTCAATGCAGGGCATAGCAAAGGATACACTTTCCAGCATCTGGGCATTGCACTTTTCCACCTGAGGCTTGTCTAGCTTGCCTTTTTGGCAAGCTCAAGTGCACTCAAACCAAATCCCCATTGTACTACAGTTTTAATTAATAAAATGGCTCAACTGGGGGTTTATTTGGGAGTTCCAGATATTTACTTATGTGCCTAAATTATGTGTGTGCATGTTATTTTCTTGTTTATCACTATATTTCCTAAGTAGGAATATTACAACGTATGATTTCACCATCTCCATGAAATCGTCCATGGTCAGAGGAAGACAAATATTGGTCTTTCTGACTAAGGCACACACCATAGAAGACATTCTCTCGCTACACTTTCCAACACAAAGAACCAATGACAAGTTAAACCCGAAAAATGTAGGTGGTATATGCGCTTGTAATGTGTGATGGAAAGTGTCAAGTATGGTATAGGGGATAATGAACACATTGTCTCAATTCGGGTTTTCCCAAATAGTGCCCCTCCTATAACCCTGAGGTCTCAAAGGAGGTCCCACTGGACTAGGGCTAAAGGTTAACTCCCCCCGGTAAGGTGAGAGAACAGATTTACAGTCAAGATCAGTCAATATTCCAGATCACCCCTTTATCCTACTCAATACCCAAAACAAACAAGTATAAGCACCAGATTACAAAATGATTAAAGTACCTTTGGAATAGTAGCCCACCTTCATCCAAGTGGCAATGCCGAATGAGGAGAGGCATATGGCTAGTGCAAATGGCGGAGGCACATGGCATAGCATCATCAAATAGTAGCTGTCAGAGGTTGTTGGCTAACTATCGGGCTGGCTGTCAAACATACAAGAATTTTGAGCAAAACATGTAAACACCAAAAGGTCTGTATGGACTTCCACTGATAACCCCATCCAACCCACTTATAGAATGAAGAAGAGCAGTATAAGCATCCCAAATAATGTAATTAGAGGCATATTTGATGACATTGGTCATTATGCCTCTCCAATAAGGCAAAAGAGTACTCAAGGGCATAGTTATTGATTCAAATGGTGCAAGCAGAATCCGAGGAACAATGTCTTGCTGAGAAACCACGTGACAAAAGTTGCCTGCCCAATTTTGACGGTCAACTGCTTCAACAAGTCTTACATCTCTCACTAAAGGGCAACCAAATGTGACACAAAAAAGACAGCTTTGCTTTAGCCTCTTTCCCAGTGCCCATAGTGTGGCCAGGGTTGCAACAGATCCTCCTAAGAAGTGACCAATAAATATGACGGGTTTGAGTTCCATACAGATCTGCAACTGATTTTCCATTGAAATATGTCAATACTGTACTTTCCTTTCTGAACTTCAAAATTTCATCTCTAATAAGTAAGAAGAAAACCCTCTTTTCACTAATCTGAGGTCACTTTACATGTAGATAAATTAATTTACCTTTTCTTCTAAATGTGTGTTCTCCATAATAAGCAGGAACAACTTCAGAGCTCCCTGATGGACGCGTGCTGGTTGACCATCATTACCTTTGAGGCAACCAGAGAATATCTTATTTCCAGTTGGGAGATTTCCCTCTCATTTACTGTCTAAGTCAAGTATTTGCAGTTGTGTTGATTTCTATTTGACACTCTGTATTACCTTCACCATTACTTTTTGAAACCTTAATAGTGCGGTTTGCTTTATTTATATAAACAAGTCCTGTACAGGGTCATTACAGGTATTCCTTCCATTTCTTTAGAGAATAAACATTTCTACGATATGGCCTATACAATTTCTTCCACTCCTCCCCATTCTCCAACCAAAATGTCGTCTTTCTCTAGCAATTAAATGTTTTTTTACATAGTGATAGGGGCTGACATACATCCTTTGATGTATTCTGAAGAATGGAATGCATCCCCACCTTGTACACTTGATTTGAGTTCCCATTACCCCATCTCCCAGTAGACTGTCTGATAAATCTAGCCATTATTCTCCTGCACTAAATTTGTAGCTTTTCCCCATAAGTTTTAAAGTGTTTACATTTGTAACAGGGTGTTTCCACACATTTTTGCACAATTTTGCTAAGGGAAAGAATGCAGCATTTTCGACTTAGGGACTTAGGAGGAAAATCGACTTAATTTGGTTGCTAGTGGAAAGTGGGGGCCACCCACGTGGGAATTTGAACTAGGTCATTCGAAAGGTTTGGAGGGAATTTGAAGTGTTGGATGGAGGGGCCCACATGAGGCAAGGAAGGCCCACAAGATAAAAGGAGAGAGCTCTAATTTGGAGGCATTCTAACACCTTGCAATCAAAACTACTTGACGGTTTGCTCTGTTGTTTAGCCTCGAATCTCTCAAGTGGGAGATTCAACCTCTACTTCAGGGGACCATCTGTGCCCGCCCTAGAGAGGCAATTCCATAAGTATTTTAGCAGTTCCAGGAGTGTGTGCAGCACTACCATTCAACCACAACAAGGAGTACGTATTTCTGGCTAACTGGAGAATACGCGGGGGGAGTTTGGAGCTATCAGTGATCAAGCATTTGTCGAGAGAGTTAGAGGATTGGGAGAGCAACAAAGGGCCAGCCTTTCTTGTGAGTTTTGGAGCCAACAGAGCCAGCATCCCAGCAATTCGATTTATAGTTACCAGGCGCCTGTGCAAAGAGCCACCACTAGGTTCACGTGGGAGTTGGAGGAAGGAATTGTAGAGATGGAGTTGGCCGGGAGAAGTAGGAGATCACTTAGAGGGCCATTTGAGGAGGATTGTTGGAGTTGGGAGAGCAAAGATTGACAGGATTAGTCACAGCAACAGAATTCGAAATTGGAGGGCCGAGTTGTGAAAGGTCAATTTTTTAAGGTTGGAACCAAGGGAAACCCTTTCTGAGTTTTTCTGGGTTTTGGGCAACAGCTAGAGGAGCTAAGGGGAATTTGGGCCAAAATTACGAGGTCAACATTTGGCCAATTCCTTCGTGGGTTTTTCTGGGTTTAGGCCAAGGAGCAAGGAGCTGAAATCTCATGATTTTCTGAGCACAGGAAGCAATGATTCTAGACCTTCAAAGTCGGCAGATAGAGTAGTTTCTTGGGGCAAAGCAGTTAAGTTTCGTGCAGTAGTTGTAGCAGCCTTCAGTTCAGCATTTTCTCACTTGGGTTTTGTCAAACTTGTTCATTGAGACAAGCCCAGGTGCACCATTCTATTTTACTATTGTATTTTGCTCCTGAAGAAGTAATAAAATGGCTCAGCAATTCTATATTTCCAGTGTTTCCATGGGTGCTTAATGTATATTTCATTTTTCTGATTGTTGGATTGTTTGTATGCTTTGTATATCACTTACATTCCTGTTTAGGATCATTACAAAAAAAATTATCCTATGGGGTTACCTACTTTGGTGGATAACAAGACTCATCAACCTTCAATTCTAAGCTTCAACAAGAAGCAACCAGCATCCTCCTAGGACAATCCAGTGTAGCACTCAGCTAAGGTCAATACCAAGAAGACGTTTTCATGTTTTGCATTAGTAACTTCATTATAGCTGACAAAGATGCTAGCTCCTCTTCTGACTCGAGTGCAGAATAATGTTTCTCTCCTTATGCAGGATCAAACTCTACTTCTTTATCTATGGGTTTACCCTTTGCACGTCTTATGTTTTCTTACTTTTAAGTTTTTATGTCTAGAAATTGCCTTTGGAACATCCACATTGCTAATATGGTGGGTTGTTCTTTCTAGTCCATTGACCTATTTTGGTCACTTGGGGACATGAATTTAATTTCTTATTTCCTTCTACTTCTCCAGGAAAAATTATTTTCTGAGTTCTCAAATAAATATTCAATATTGGGGCAAAGTCCATGGGATTTTATGTGAAAACATTTATGATTTTCTCCATTTTTACTTTGCTTAATGGTGAAGATTTTCTGTGCTTACTGTACCTCAAATGTCGACATAATTTTCCATGAGGCCAATTCCCCTCTTTTCCTCCCTGGTATCTATGGCATGTGACTCGTAGTGAACATGATTTACCACAACTCTAAAGGTTCAAGAATCCACTTGCTATAGGGAAGTAACTTTTGAATTGTCAAGAAAGCCAAACATCTATATTTGCGGATTGCTCATAAAAGAAATAGGACGCACTCAACAGTAAACTTCTTCAATTAAGAGAAACATCCATACATTAATACAACTTAAAGTCAACACCCAACCAACCTGATTGAAGCGAACAAAGTTCCTTCGATAAATTAATTACTCCAGAAGACTTGGAATATAAAGATATCTATGAGGATACAAATATTATATATTAAATATATGAATAAGAATGATAATCATAATATGAATGAGAACGAGAGGCTTGCTTATATACCAAGCAAGTGTCTCTTCATGAAGAGTTATGTCTCATTAAAACATGCCTCTTCCACCTAATTATTAATTAACTAATAATTATTTATGCTTATTATCATTTACATTATTTATATATATTTTATTCGTTACACTATCTTCTTCCTCAAAAAGCTTTGTCCTCAAAGTTTATTGATGAAAAAGGTTTGATCTCTTTTTTCGTCTTCGAACGACTTCCTTTCTTGGAACAATCATCTTCGCTGATACAAGCTAATATGATCTTCTAAGTGACAAACAAAATTGTCACACTAAGAAGGGATCAGACCATCCAAGATTAATCTTCTGTATAACATGCTGATCATTGGAATTTTGTAACGACTTGTCATCGTAGGAATGGATTGAGGTTACATTACTCTTCTCTGGAACATCAGTTTATTGTTTCTGGTCTGAATGGTTCAGATATGTAGCATGGTTGATTCGTCTATTCTCATGATTCGGATGCCGATATGGGACTTTACTTTCCCTTATTAGGTGTGTGGAAATTTTTTGATTTACTTCAGGGGATGATGTTGTTGAGTTCGTTACCACACCTTCACTTGGGGTGTTTATCATCTGAACTGCAACATCCAAGCGCATCTTTTCTTCAACTTGCTTGTCTCCTTCCTGAGTTGTGACATTCACTGGATCAGTATTTGTTATTTTGTCATCAACTTGAATTCCTACATTTGATGCTTCCTTCTTGATAAGTTGTTGTACCTGTTTTTCTAATGACTTCTTATCCTTCTTAAGTTTCTTAATTTGCGTCAGCAATTTTTCACTGTGGTTTTTAAGTCAGGAAACTTCTTCATTTTTGTCAACAATGATTTTGTCAATTTCTTTTTGCATATTTTGTAATATTTTTTACCTTCTTGAGAAATTACTTTTGAAGTATCTGAGATATCTTCTGGCGTTACTGAATTTGGTTTCAGTGTAAAATCTTGGAGCGTTATTTTCTTCTTTTTGTGAGAAAATGTCAAAAACCCTTTTTTTGTATTTAGAATAAATGAACCTAGAGTTTCCATCCATGGTGATCCCAAAACAATGTCACTATCATTAATACATAAGGTTCTCATGATGAATTGTGAAGTAAAAGTCTAATCTCCAATACTTAGTTGTAGATTGCTTATGTCCTATGTTGCAGGAAACATGGGGCAAGAGTACGTTTCCGTACGGAAACTGGTACGAAACGGTGAAACACATTTGGTAGGCCATGAAACGTGTTTCCGGCCGTACTGTCACGTTTCACGAAACTGAAACATGGCCAGTATGGCCGGAAACGCGTTTCACGGCCATACGACCCACGTTTCAGCATTTACTTGTGTTTTTTTCATTTTTTTTTTATTTATTTTTAGGGTATGCTAATGACTTCTAGTTGCTTCTACATGCATGTCTAAAGTTATAAAAGTGAATTTTTGCCCTAGTGTTGATAGGCAGTTCATCAGGAAGTTTGAGGCATATGCAGTTCATGGTAATGTTAAATTCTTAAAGTAAAAGTGATATTCTCCTTTATTTTTCATTTTCATCCTTTTACTTAAATTTTTAACATTACCATGAAATGACTCAGAATGTTTGGGAGTGGTTTCGCCCTCATTGGATTTCATATGGAGAAAGTAGAATTTTAGATCTCACTCAAAATCCAGCAAACTTATCTGTTTTTCAGGATTTCAGGATTAGGGAGATTGCAATGTTTTCATCGGATTTTATCATGTACTAGGGTATGGAACTTGTATTTAATCAAGAGAACCAACCCCTCTATGCAGGGGAGACTCCCAATAATGAAGAGCATGTAGGGTACTAGGGTATGAAACTTGTATTTAATCAAGAGCACTAAGGTCGTTCGACTATGTAGGAGGAGACTCTCAATCAAGCGAGACAAGAAATTAGAAATTTCTCGTTGCTGATTTTGGATATTTCTATTTTCATTATGTGATCATTCATGAGTAAATGTGATGTAAATTTAGAGACTTATAGTTTATGCATTGACAATTGACAATTTTATCATAATGTAATAAATTAGAATGTATCATATATGCTTTATGATTGCACATATTTCTTAATGTCCTAATGTGTGTATATATATATATATATATTTGCGTTTTCCTGTTTCCAAAATTTGGGGAGGTCGCGTTTTGTATTGCTTCCCGTTTCGGAAACTCGTACCCTTTTCCCCGTTTTGTGCAACTTAGAAATCAACATTACCTTTGTGACGATCTTTCATCACGACATCTTCTAGTTTGCATCAGCATACATATGGACACATCTCCCAAAGACATATTTTCAAGGGTCTCTTCTTTTTCAGACTCTATCAGAGTCTTCATATCTTCCATGGAGATATTCTAGTCAAATCTTCTTGGTCTTTGGATGTTGATTGCCTTCTTCCATGGTTGCATATCCCATGATTTATTCCTTTCTTTCTTCACACATTTCAGTCCCAAGAGTTTCCAATTAGAGTTTCTCAATTGTAGTCAACCACCTCATACTTCATATGAGGACATATTATGTTGATTTCATCTAGTGAATGTGTGACCCATACATTTCTACATTCCTTTGAAGGAGGAGATCCTTCCTTTGTTTATGCTCTCAAGATAAAGCATTTATCCATGTTACTTGCAACCATATGACATGACTGCTACAATATCAAATGTAAGCACACATACCTCATTTTTCCTTTGTGTCATCCAGATTTCCTACAACAGCGTCCTTGATTGAAAGAACTTCAATCCCTTGATCTGCTTCACTTTTATGTCATCATAGCATCATCCCATGAATTCAACAAATTTGGAATTCTTGATGAAACACTTGCTTCTCATGATCGGTGAACCTTTCAATGAAGATTCCATCAGAGAATCTTGAGAATCTAAAGTATCCCCATTAGCAGATGTTTCCTTTTGACAGATGTATGATGAAACTTGAACTAGATGACTTTGCCACTTATCTTTCCAATGAGATTCCCAAGAGCTATATCCTTGACTTCCATAGATTTTAACAATCTTTCATGCTCCTCTATGATGATGTCCTGAGCTCTTGCTTCCAATGCTCCTATGATGCCTTGATGCATCCATTTAGTGAATCATGATAGCCATATCTTACAATAGAAGACTTAGGAACTTAAAAACAACTTAGGTGAGGAAGAGTATCTCGGTCATAGTAGAGATCTCTTACTTCCTCTATCTTGGATTTCTTCTTTCCAGGTTCCTCTACTTCTTCGGTGATATGAGCTTCTTCTCTTCCTCTTTTGTTATTGTCCTTCTTGACCTTAGGACAATCTCTTTTGCAGTGTCCATATTCTTGATACCCATAGCATTGGATCTTAGCCATGTTTCTTTTCTTCTTCCAAGAATCAAACTTCCCAAATTTTTCTTTTCTTCTTGTCATTGTAGCATTAACTTGATTTTGCTCAACTGCTACCACATCAGATTTGGCCTTTAGTCGAGATTCTTTAGTCTTGCACATTGACCATAGATCTTGGAATGGAGTAGCTTCTTTCTTCCCATAAGTACTTGAAGTCAAGTTACCCCACTCCTTTGGTAGTGCATTTAATACAACTGTATTCATTTCTCTATTAGACATGACTTCTCCCAGCTCTTGTAGTTGATCTCGAATCTCGGATACCATCATAAAGTATGACGCTATTCCCTCTTCCCTTGAAATCTTCAGCTTGTATAGCTCTTGCCTTAATGAGATGACTTCTCCAGCAATGCTTACAGAATACAACTCTACCAGTTTATCATAGATTTCTTTTGAAGTTTTGAGTTTAGATACATATGGGATGAGGGGATCCTTGATGGATTCTATGAGAATCCTTTGAGCCCTAACTTCCCCTTTCATATACTTGGCAAGAGCTTGAACATCTTCCTTTGTCGGTTTAGCGATAAAACCTTTGACTAGTTCCATAACCTCATTTTCAATGAGATTCAGATCTATCATTTTCTTCCATGCAAGATAGTTTGAAGCCCCAACCAGTTTGTTTTTTTCCTTGCGAAAAGACATTTTAACAAATTCAGATGTGGACATAAATATACTTACTTGATATGATGCTCCTTCTTGTTGCTTCCTTGATGTTGATGATGATATAGAGGATAGGAAACTTCTCCTTAATGAAGGTAGTTTTCTTCAAGAATGATCCTTCGCCATAGGGAGTGAGATGACACCGCCTTTTGATCTAGCTTCCTTTGGATGAATAGTATTCAAAACACTTTAACTTGAGTAGATGTAGGGTTTTGGCCTTCTTTTCTTGATGGTGATCTCAATACTTCTTTGTAGACTTCTTTGATCTAGGGTTATGATGCTTTCTTTGGCTTCAAGATGATCATTGCTTTGATGCCTTCCTTTTGATCCTTGAGTGTCCCCTGATAAGATGCCCTTCTCTGACTTAGTCACCTTAGCTCTGATACCATGTTGAGAAATCTAGGGCATAGTAATTAAGTGATTTCTCTTCTATTAGTAACTGCTTGTGAGTGCTTTTTACTTCTTTAGATTATGATCTTCTTTTACTTAAGTTATTAGTGTTTCTCTTCATCAAACAACTACCAATGCATAAACCATAAAGAGACAAGAGACACAAAATATAGGCTATCGGAGAACCTAGATACATCAGAGAACCCACCAATTGACGATAGGAGGTAGGATCCACATGACTTGAGTTAGAGCTCCTTAATTTCTTAAGATTGGTGATCATATGAGTCGTCATGGGCCTTGATTCCATCGTCCCAAATTTTTGCAACAACTCGATGATATACTTTCCTTGCCCCAAATCTATCTCCCCAAATTTTTTTTATACTTCTAGACCTAGGTAATAGTGCATCAGTCCTATAGCCTTCATCTCAAATTTGGTTGCCAGCATCTTCTTGCATTCTTGTATTCTTCACTCCACACCTGTAATGAATAGATCATCCTCATATATTAGAATAACCATTGGCTCATTATCCACAACCTTGATGTAAAGATTTGGATCAACGAAACTCTTCACATACCTAATTCTTAGAAGGTATGCATTCATTATTTCATACCGTGCCCTAGGAGCTTGCTTCAAACTATATAGGGCATTCTTGAGTCTACAAACATGAGTATCTTTTCTATCTATTTCCAAGCTTGCGGGTTGCTCAATGTATACTGCCTCATCAATGGTCCCATTCAGAAATGTTGTCTTCACATCCATTTGATGTATATTCCATCCCATTTTAGCAGGCAATGAAACCAAAGATCTAATGATAGTATACCTAGTAGTGGGTACAAAGGTTTCTTTATAATCTACGACTTCCTTTTGAGAGAAACCCCTTGCAACAAATATGGCGTTGTATTTGTTTATACTTTAACAATGTGCTTGATCTTGTAGATCCATTTGGAGGTGACAACCGATTTGTCACTAGGTCTAGGAACGATTTCCCAAACCCCATTCTACATGATGGATTGATATTCTTCCTGCATAACTTTCTTCCATACTTCTTGATGAGTAGCTTCTTCAAATGTAGATGGTTCGGCTTTAGTTAGTCTTTTCATATATGCAGCGTATCCATAATATCTCTTCGGCCTTTTTCTTTCTTTAAAGGTTTCTGTCGCAACCCCATGTCCTTCAACATCTTCAAGAGTAGCTTTTAGCAAATTTGGCCTCTTGTGTTCGATATGATCACAGGTTGAATAGGCTCACTTGGTCTTTCTTCTTCTTCTTGAATTGTAGATGGATTGTTGGGTTTTACTTCTTCAAATATAGGTAGATCTTCATCATCAAAATGAATAGGAATGACCTTGGATCTTTTGTAGGCATGATTTTCATCAAATATAATGTCCCTACTTACTTCAATGTGTCTCCCTTCCTTGATGTAGATTTTATATGCCTTTGAGGAGAGACTATAGCCAACGAGTATCCCTTTGATTCTTGTAGAATCTAACTTCTTTCATTTGTCCTCTGGAATGTGGATATCGGTAGGACTCCCAAGATTCGGAGATGGTCCATGCTCAACGTCTTCCATGTGAATGCTTCCTCAGGTGTCACATTTTCAAGAATTCTATGAAGACTTCTATTTTGAATATATACGACTGTGATTGCTGCTTCTCCCCATAGAAATTTTGGTAAGTCTCGATCAAGGAGCATTGTTCGTATACTTTCTTCAATTGTCCTATTCTTTCTTTCGACAACTCCATTTTGTTCGAAATAGTAGGGAACAATTAGCTCCCTTTTAATTCCTGCTTCTTTACAATATGCTCAATTCTTTAAAAGTGTATTCCCCACCATTGTCTGATCTCAAAGTCTTTATTTTTCTTTTGGTTAGGGTTTCCACTTTAGATCTAAACTCTTTGAATTTTTCAAATACTTCATTTTGTTTTATTTTGTTTTGAGAAGGTAGAGTCATGTCTTTCTAAAGTGATTATCAATGAATGTCACATAGTAAAGATGACCTCCAAGTGATTTGTCAGGCATAGGCCCACACACATCAGAATGAATGAAGTCTAATATTTCTTTAGACCTTGTTTCACTATTTGAAAATGGTTTTCTTGTATGTTTTCCCAAAGAGCATCCCTTGCAAACTCCTTGACGATCTTCTTTGATATTGGGGATGCCATGAACTAGTTGATTAAGAGTGGAATGACCTTGTAGTGAAGATGACCATATTTTCTATGTCATAGCTCAATGGGATTGATTTCCATATGAACTAGGGCTTGAGGAGGCGGTGTAATGACTCTATATAAGCTTCCTTCATGAACTCGAATAACCCTATCCTTTTCAATACTTCAATCTTTTCCCCAAATCAAGACCTTTCTATCAACAAAAGCAACTCTATCCCATTTATCTTCTAAGAAAGAAATTGAAAGCAAATTCTTTTTCCAACCTGAAACATATATTATGTTGTTGAGATGTAGTTTTGCTCCATTCTCTAGCTTCAAAGATGTTGATTCCAGGCCTCTACAACATAGCTTTTGTTGTCTCTGAATTCCATTGCATGAGAAGATTCTCCCAATTCCACTACATGAGAAGATAGTTCCTTTGATAGAGTTTGAAGTTGTTTACTTTCCCGAGTTTGAAGTTGTTTATTTTCCCTTGTCATATGCCTTGATGCTCCACTGTCAATGATCCATGCATTATCATCATTAACTGAACCTATCAGTGCAGCTAAGAACCCTTGACTTTTGACCTTGTTGAATGAGTAGTAGAAAATCTTCTTGATCCAACTTCCTACAGTATTGAATCCCATTCTTATCATAGAGGGAGTAATCATTTCCTTCAAGTCAACAAAGTGATCTTCAATCTTCTTTGACCTTAGCTTTGATACCATGTTGAGAAATCAATGCTAGTAGAATTAGGGTTAGATTTCTCTTTCTTGATAATTACTTGTGAATTATGTTGGCTTCTTTTACTTATTTGTTATATTATCTTTCATCAAGCAATTAACAAATTATGTGTATGAAGATCACAAAAACACAAGACATAAGATGTATGCACTCTGCCAAGGCAAAACCCCTATCTAGGGGAAAACCCAGTGAAAATCTCTTCCTTCAATAGTTTTCTTTTGACTCTTCACCCTAGACATAAGCCTCCTCCAACCACCAAGTCAACCTCCACTTCCAGCAACTTCGACCCAAAATTTTGACCTTGAAGGAGTAGCACTTCGACCCAATAGATGGCAGTAGCAACAACTTTGACTATACAAGAAAACCTTCGATCTCCTAGGGAAACCTAAATGAGAGACACAAATAGCCCAAAACTTCGATTTCCAGCTCTTTCTTTTGGATATCGAACTTGTGAGTGAGTGCAAGATTGCTCCAAATGAATTCGATCTCCTTGTATATATACACTTGAGGTGATGTTGAATTTTCCTTTTTGAGGCCTACTTGATCTTCTTGAGGTCGACTGATGAGCCCTAGAAATGGGTAATTATATGGGCTCATTTTGCCTCTTATTTCGACTTACTTTACCATTCTTATTAGTTTATTATATGTTTTTGATTATATTTATGCTAATAGAGTGAATTGGGTTAGTCATTATGCCAAAAAGTCTAATGTGTGCTTTATGCAGATTTTTGGTCCATTTGTGACAAAATCAAAGGTTTAATGGGCATTTGGCAGCGAAATTCGAAGAAGAACAAGGGAGAGGATTTGTAGGAGGGTGTCCCCTTCATTTATGAACCCTTACTTTGAATTCTCCATTAGAAACTCGGAGCACAAGCAGCCACATTGATGATTCCAAGGGGCAGCCGAGAGTCAAGTAGGACTGCTGTTATCTTTAGTTCTAGGAAGCCGAGTTTTTTAATTTTAGGAGGACTGTTGGGAGTCCCCATTTGTATAAATAAGAAGGCTTAGGGCCTCAGTTTTTTAGTCAGATGTTAGCCATTTGATAGTCTATTTTCGCACTTTAGTGCAGCCTTGTATTCAACTCATTTTCGAGCTCTTTTTTGTAGACAGTTTTGTGATGTAACTATTATTTTTTGATCAATGAAGATGAATCTAGCCTTGAACTAGCACTGATTTTTCTTAGGGCGCTGTAGCTCTTTGGGTTGGGCCCAACCCAAGTGCCGAGCACCTCCTTTGTGTATTTATATGTTTTTTTCTTGCATTCATGAAATAATTTCTGTTGTTTAGGTCAAATCTTGCTTTGTTACTTAAGTTGTTTTTGATGATTAGAATAGTTGTTCTTGCTTCAGGTTGATTAGATAGTTTGTTACAATAATAGAAAAAGATCCACAAAAAGGCTACTGAGCAGGGCTTGATCTCTTTTCTCCCTCCTTGGGACTATGAATTGAGACCAAGGCACTCTTGTTGCTACCAAAGCACTGATTTTGCTTTCCAATGCAATTGCTAGTGTGAGATTTCGAGTTGAAGAAGTTGATATAAGTTGTATTTACATGCTTAGATCTGTTCTTGTTTAGTTTCCATAGCTTTTTTGCATAACTTCCTGTCCATAAAGTTCTGTTCAGTGCTTTTCTGGTTTTTAGGTTGGAATTAGGTTAAAATAGGTAAAACTCTGTTTTTTTAGTTCTTGCTTGGGACAATTTTGAAAAGTAAGTGTGCAACTCACTTTTGGAACCCCCCAGTTTATCATTCTTCCATCACCCAACTTGCTCCAGTCCATCTCTCAAGATTTCCTCCACTCGTTCACTATACTTTCCCAAACTGTCCTAATTTCTACGTTCTTGTGCAAAATTGCTTTCTTATCCTTTGAACCAATCCAACCATCTCCTTCATTCTTGATCTTTATCAACAGAGTCCTGGACTCTTCAACGCCTTCATCCAACCTTCACGTCCTTTTTTCCACCAATTTTCCACCTCCAAACCTTCAAAAATCACTTTCGGCCTCCTCTTGTAGAACTTCCGCTGCAGTCTTCCTATAGAAGTTCATGCGAGTGACTTTTCGAACTCTGATCGCAATAAAAGTATCCAGAAGGGTACTAGGGACTTCTTAGGACCCCTCCACACCTTCCTCATCATCTGCAAAAGCCAACTCTATCTCCCTTCGCCACCAAACCTCTACACAGTGACAAATAGTTAAAACACAAGCATAATAATTTTGCATAAAATTGCTCAAAAATACAAAAAGATTTTTCCACATTTTCTTTCAGAAGTAGCTTGAATACATGCATTTTACCTTGCTAGTAGTTCATGGCATCGATTTCAGTAGTTTCATCTCTTTGTCTTGCTAAAGGAGGGTTAGTGGGTAAAACTAGGGTTTGTTAGGGTTTGTGTTTCCTTTCAGTTTTCATCCTCTTCTTGCAAATATAATAACTTCTTTTGAGTTAGCTTTCTTCTATCACAATTAAACGCTTCTTCTGAGAAATCATAGAAGTTGGCTTAAGCTCCTAGTGAACTTGTGCCAGCGGATTAAGTGACAGCTTGCAGTAAGAGCTAGTACTTGTGCATACAACACCGTCGCTTCCAAGTTTGTTACGAACTATCGGGTTGATAAAAGTAAAGTAAGGAGTCCCAGGAGTTGCAGCATTATTGCTGCAATATTGGAGTTGACTACCTTTTTGGCACTGTTGCCGGGGAAGCGTCAGAGTATTTGTGATTGCATTTCTTCTATTTTCTACTGCAACATTCTGCTAAGTAGTTTATTTCAGCAAGAATAGAGTAGTTGCATTTCAATTTTGCAATTCTATGTCTGCAAAAATATATTAGACATTTCCCGCTTTCATTTCAATTTTGCAATTTCATTTCAGCAAGAATAGATTAGAGATTTCCTGCTTTCATTTCAATTCTGTAGTTTCTTTTCAGCAAACGTAGATTAAACATTTCCTGCTTTCATTTCAATTCTGCAGTTTCATTTAAGCAAAAAATAGATTAGACATTTCTTGCTTTTATTTCAATTCTGCAATTTCATTTTAGCAAGCGTAGATTAGACATTTCCTGCTTTCATTTCAATTCTGCGATTTTATTTCATCAAAAGTAGATTAGACATTTCCTGCTTTCATTTCAGCGAGGTTTATTTTAGTTAGCTGCAATTTGCTGTTCAATCCATTTCAGTTTTTGCAGGTACAAGCAAAAAAAGAAACACAAAAATTCAAAAGAAAAGAGATTTCCTTTCATGCCTCGTAGGAACAGAGACAATTCAGGGAAATTCCTACCAACACCCCCAACACATCACTGAGTCACCCTTCTTTCTTCTTTGGTGGCAGTGATCCAGAAGATCTTATAGGTGAACCTCCAGAGATATACGAAGATCCTATAATAAAATAAGAACGAAAACATTCCTCTGGAGCCCATGGCTGAAAACAAAAATGTTGGGAGCAGTACCTTTTCTCCCAACTCATCCCTTAGAGGTGAATGTGAAAATCTACTAGAAGATTTCAAGAGCAAGATAAGGTAGATGCTTGCCATGCATATCAAAAGAATACAAGAGGAAACATAGAGGGCTTTAGCCATCTTTTGTCCCAAGTGCACTAGAAAGCATCCTAGGAACGAATGTCCATTGCACTCCGTAGAAGTGTGTTTTGTCTGTGAAGAAGACCATCCCACAAATCAGTGCCCTTCCTTACTCGGATTTAAAGCTATGTACCAAGGGGCTGAAGGAGCCATTGAACCACTCTATTTCATGAACCAAAGGAGGCCATCTGGACCTAGACCTTACCAGCAGGGAATGCAAGGGACATCCCAAACCTATTACAACCCCAATCAAGTCACATTCATACCTTCTTGGAATCCCCGCGCTCATCCTCCCTGGTCCACACCCCTTCCTTGGTCATATCCTCCTCAATATCATGCTCAACCAGCTACTCATCCATTTCACCCTATGCTCAGCCACAATTTCAGTGGAATGCACCTCATTAGGGGTGGAGGCCCCAGTACAACTCTCTTCCCGCTCCTTTGCCTCCACCACGTGCTCAACCGCAACTATCACCTCCTGCTCCACCAAGGCAACCCCAATTACCTGCTCAACCGAACCCGAACTCGAATAATAGAGAGGCCCAACAAGTATATAGTGGGCAACCACCATCTCCAAACCTCCACATCGGAGTAGCTCAACCCAATTGTAAAGCTGAGGTACAATACTTCCAAACAACTCCTCTTGAGCTCAATGATATTCACCATAGCTTAGGAAGAGTATTGCAAAAAAGAGATTATATTGATATCATTGAAAGACCACATCCAGCAGAAGAAGATGCAAAAGAGAAGGTCAAAGAACCATTGGTTGCACTTGATAAAGAAAAGATAATAGAATCAGAGATTGAGAGAGCTCTCTTATGGCTACCATCAAATCCTCCATGTATTCAAAAGAAGAATCAACAAAAAGAAGAAGATATGAAGGTCATGGTAGAAGAAGACATGAAGAATGATCCAGATCAATAGAAAGGTCAAGGACATCACAACCATATTGAGATATGGTTCCAGACGGTCACTAAGGTGCAACATCACTCTCTTCCTCAACTATGCTTGATCCCTTCAAAGTCAAATCATTTGGTCTGTGATATCCGGATACTTATCAAAACATGCATTTCAAGCCTCCACATCATTTTGTCTATCATCTCGATGTGCAAATGGCTCCATTGGAAGTATTCTTATACTTGAAAAAGATTTTGTTTTTCAAGTAGGGTAGGGTAAAAAAAAAGAGAAAAAAACGAAAAATAAAAATCTAAGGTGAAAACCTCCTCGGAGGCTCCGCAGATTGGTTTATTGATTGAAAACCTCTATGAGGCAGTCAATGTGTTGGAAAGAAGAGAAAAGAAAAAGAGAATAAGATCCCTGGGTGAAAACCTCCCTTGGAGGCGCCCAGGGCAGGCAATTAGGGTGAAAATCTTTTTGAGGCGCCTTAGTTGTTTTCAAAAAAAAAGAGAAAAAGAAAAAAAAAAATGAATTTCTAGTTGTATTGTAGGTCTGCAGAAGAACTTCAGGAAGCAGCAACAGGTACCAAGAGAGCTCTGAAACGAATAACAACACCTATCCTACCTTCCCTCACCTTTCTCCATCATTCTTGACATTCTTTCCACCTCACTGTGCTTCTTTTCTGAAAACTGTATTTTCTACAGGAGGCTCCTGTAGAAATTACAGAGAGCTAGAAATGGATTTTAAAAGCAGTTTGGGGAACAGGGAAGCTTCATAAAAGGTTTATAAGTTCTTTTGCAGTCTTCAAACCTCTCTTCCATCATTTCCAAGTCTACATTACAACCCAAACTCATTTCTTTTTTAACTGTCCAAAAACTGCAGGATGCTCTGATACAAAAATACATAGAACAGAAATTTGTTTTTTCCCTAATTTGAAAACCGTGCATCCATTAAAAAAGCTATTTCATGGGGAGTTGTATAGAGATGATGGCAACATGTCCAAAAAATTTCAGCCAATTCCATTGCACGGTTTCCAAGAAATCAACCTCCATCACTTTTAACCATTTTTGCATTTTCCCCATATTCGTGCATTCATTTAAAAACCTATTTCATGGGGAAATGCATACGGGTGATAGTAACATGCTCAAGTAATTTAAGCCAATTCTAGTGCATGGTTTCCAAGAAATCGACCTCCATCACCTTCAGCCATTTTCAATTTTTCTCAAAATCCGTGCATCCATTGACCACAATTTTTCTATGGGAGGTGCTTAATGATGATAGAAACATGCTTAGAAAGTTTCAGGTCAATCCAGTGTACTGTTTGGGAGCTGTGGACAAAACAAGTCATTGTTCTGCAAAAATCTAGCATTAGCAGCTTGAGGGTGCAAATCTGAAGGTTGAAGCAGACCCTTGAAGATCAAATTCAACCAGAAAGGAACATGCACAAAGCACAGTCACATATCAACAACCAGACAAGCATGCATCCACAGAAACAAATGCATGCATCAAAAGAAAGGGCCACAACACCTCACAACAAACGCATTCGACTTTCAGGTAAACGACTAAACCTATTCCTCTATTGCATGAATGTAATTTGAAAACTGCATGGACAGTGAGGTGGTTGTGATTAAACAAGATCAGTGGCCAACTAACTGGCCACCCTCGTCTAATTCAGACAGCATCTCGTCTAGTTCTACACAGCACTTAGCCGGAAATCATGCAGCACACGTGTCTAGTCAACTCACGGGAAATCTAAAAAAATAGGTAGTGGCAGATGTTTTGAACTCCAGCGCAGATAATGGGAAGTGATTACAGGTAGAAAGCGTAAAGTCTCATGATGGCACTGCAGTAGGGACCAACAGTGCAAATAATGCCAATGCACATTTTTGCCAGCTCACCATCAGCATAAATATTTTATAGAAAACATAAGTACTCTGCCTCAAACTCATTCACCACCTTTGTTTCCATTTTATCATCGTCCCTGTAGCTGCAACAAGCTCTATACCACCTCCATAGCCTCGAAACCATCGTTCTTTGTCATTTTCTGCTATCGACATTCTACAGGAAGCTGTAACAGTTCTATAGGAAGGTCAGTGAGCAGCTCCACAGAGGAAAATTTGGGATTTTATGTCAATTTCGAGCTTGAAAGGAGGTAGGCT
Source organism: Pinus taeda (assembly GCA_000404065.3). Taxonomy (NCBI): domain Eukaryota; kingdom Viridiplantae; phylum Streptophyta; class Pinopsida; order Pinales; family Pinaceae; genus Pinus; species Pinus taeda. The sequence goes on along the minus strand of APFE030838074.1, from coordinate 280,657 downwards.
CGGGAAACCGCTCTGCATATGATATATTTATATAAGGTGGTGGATTAAAAAACACAGTATTGGGTTGAAAAAATGAAAGTGAAGTTTAAAAGTCTGCTTGTATTTTTCTGAGTTCTACACAGTCTCTGCGTTTTCTTCTTTGCATTCAAAGTCTGTCTTCTTCTTCCTCACATTCTACTGTAAAGAAAAAAATGATGCAACCATAGAAACTAACCTGTGAAAAAACCGAATTTGCAAGGATGTTTACTCTCTGAAGAAAAAACTCTGTGTTATTTATTCTTTGCTTTGTTCAAAAAAAAAAATGATTTTTTCCAAAAACTGAGAATCAAATGCAGGGTAAAAACAGTTTGAAAAGTGGGAGAAATTGCAAAATCGATGTGGTGAAAAAAAAAGAACATGAGAAATTCCCTCTCTAGTTTCAGAAAGACAAACATCAATTATTTTTCTATTTCCAGTTTTGAAAGTTGCTGCCTCCTTCCTCACCTGGGCATTTTTAGAGGTCACTAAACACCATGCCAGGAGCTTTTATGAGAAAGGAGCCTTTGAACTATAACAAATTGCGTGAGCACCTAGAAATCGCAGCCCTTTTCACCAGGGAAAACTAGATATCTTTCTTTGAGAGAATTCATGGATATGGTGAGGAGGTGATAGAAGAATTTTTATTGTCTTTAAAACCTCATTAAAAACTTATGCCACAGTCAGTTTCAGGGGTCTAACCATAGAACTTACACTAGAGTTTATCAGCAGGATTATAAGCCTCCCACTCGGACTCCGCTGGAGCAAAGAAGAAAAACCACTAGGTCAAGTTGCCAAGAACACTTTTATAGCGTGAGAGATTTTTAGAAATGTAGCAGGGGAAGATGAGGAGGAAACAAAAAAAGAGGAAAAGACCAAAATAGAGAAAGAAGAACTTGAAATAGAGGAGGAAATCAAAACAGAAGATGAGAAGAAACAACCCGAAACAGAGAAGAAAAAGATTAACGTAGAAAAGGTAGGAACTAAATAAGATGAGAAGAAAACCAAAACAGAGCTTGAGGAAGCAAAGCTAACAGAGGCAGAGCAGACAAAAGAAGAGGAAAAAGAGGAAGAAGAAAGACAACAGTGGGAGGAGGTGGATAGAAAGGCAGAATTCCATGATAAAGAGAAGGATATCACATCAGAAGCATGGGATGTGAGGGAATCCATCAGAGCCATCAAGGATGAAGAGATAGATTAGTTGCTTAGAGGATGAACAACACCTTTAGTAGGGGGTGATGATGAGCCCCAGAAATGGGTAATTATATGGGCTCATTTTGCCTCTTATTTCGACTTAATCCACCATTCTCATTAGTTTATTGCATGGTTTTTATTATATTTATGTTAATAGAGTGAATTGGGTTAGTCATTATGCCAAAAAGTCTGATGTGTGCTTTATGTAGTTTTTTGGTCAATTTTGAGACAAAATCAAAGGTTTAATGGGCATTTGGTAGTCAAATTTGAAGAAGAACAAGGGAGAGGATTTGTAGGAGGGTGTCCTCTTCATTTATGAACCCTTACCTTGAATTCTTCATCAGAAACTCGGAGCACAAGCAGCCACATTGATGATTCCAAGGGGCAGCCGAGCAAGTTAAGTAGGACTGATGTTATCTTCAGTTCTAGGAAGCCGAGTTCCTTAATTTTAGGAGGACAGTTGGGAGTCCCCATTTTTATAAATAAGAAGGCTTAGGGCCTCAGTGTTTTAGTTAGATGTTAGCCATTTGATAGTCTATTTCTGCACTTTAGTGCAGCTTTGTATTTAGCTCATTTTCGAATTCTTTTTGTAGACAGTTTTGTGATGTAACTATTATTTTTTGATCAATGAAGATGAATCCAGCCTTGAACCAGCACTGATCTTTCATAGGGGGCTGTAGCTTTTGGGGTTGGGCCCAACCCAAGTGCCCAACACTTCCTTTGTGTATTTATATGTTTTTTTTTGCATTCATGAAATAATTTCTGTTGTTTAGGTCAAATCTTGTTTTGTTACTTAGGTTGTTTTTGATGATTAGAATAGTTGTTCTTGCTTCAAGTTGATTAGATAGTTTGCTGCAATAATAGAAAAAGATCAACAAAAAGGCTACCAAGCATGCTTTGATTTCCTTTCTCCCTGCTTGGGACCATGAATTGAGACCAAGGCACTCTTGTTGTGACCAAAACACTGTTTTTGCTTTCGAATGCAATTGCTGGTGCGAGATTTCGAGTTGGAGAAGTTGATATCAGTTGTATTTACATGCTTCGATTTGTCCTTGTTCAATTTCCATAGCTTTCTTACATAACTACCTGTCCATAAAGTTTTGTTCAACACTTCTCGTTTCTAGGTCAAAATTAGGTTAAAATAGGTAAAACTTTATGGTTTTAGTTCTTGCTTGGGACAATTTTTAAAAGTAAGTGTGCAACTCACTTGTGGAACCCCCCAACTTATCATTTTTCCATCACCCAATCTGCGCCAGCCTATCTCTCAAAATTTCCTCCACTTATTTGCCATACTTTCTCAAACTGCCCTAATTTCTACCTTCTTGTGCAAAATTGCTTTCTTATCCTTTGAACCAATTCAACCATCCCCTTTATCCTTGATCTTTATCAATAGAGTCTTAGACCCTTCAACACCTTCATTCAACCTTCACTTCCTCTTTCCCATCATTTTTTCCCCTCCAACCCTTCAAAAATCACTTTTGGCCTCCTTCTGTAGAACTTCCTGTAGAAGTTCATGCGAGCGATTTTTCGAATTTTGATTGCAATGGAAGTCTCCAAAAGGGTACTAGGGACTTTTTAGGACCTCTCCACACCTCCTTATCATCTGCAAAAGCGAACTCCATCTCTTTTCGCCACCAAACCTCTGTACAATGATAAATAGTTAAAACACAAGCATAATAATTTTGCATAAAATTGCTCAAAAGTAGAAAAAGATTATGTTTCCACATTTTTCTTCAAAAGTAGCTTGAATACATGCATTTTACCTTGTTAGTAGTCCATGGCATCCATTTCAGTAGTTTTATCTCTTTGTTTTACAAAAGTAGGGTTAGTGGGTAAAACTAGGGTTTGCTAGCGTTTGCATTTCTTTTCAGTTTTCATCCTCTTCCTGCAAGTAGAATAGCCTCTTTTGAGTTAACTTTCTTCTATCACAATTAAAAGTTTCTTCTGAGAACTCATAGAAGTTGGCTTAAGCTCCTAACGAATTTGTACCAGCGAATCAAGTGATAGCTTGCAATAAGAACTAGTACTTGTGTATACAACACCGTCGCTTCCAAGTTTGTTACAAACTACCGGGTTGATAAAAGTAAAGTAGGGAATCTCAGGAGCTGCAACATCATTGCTGCAATACTGAAGCTCACCACCAACTTGATGTGGAGGTGTCAAATCCCTATTTTGACTCAATAATAAATCTTTTTACATTATTCAAAAGCCCAGAAAAGGTCTCCTTAAATGGACGATTACTCCAATAACTTAGAATAAATTCTAGAAGTCCTCAATGGGGACTTTGAACTAAAACATGATGATCCAAACATGAAACTCATGTTTTAAGATCTCATTGTGATAATAATAATTTTTTTTTTCATTCTTTTGATAAGTATATATTACATAATGACTCGAATACATTTATGAAAACTGAACCTAATTACATTTTCAACATTTAGCTGGACAAGTTAATTCATAGTTATTGGTTGCAAACATTATTTGTTTGTTCTATTACCAAAGACAAGCTAATTAATGAACTTACCGACTTTTTACTTGTAAGGTGTCACTCCTAGTGCATTGATGCGTGTCCTGAGCTGCCTTCCCGACCCACCTAGCTATACATCTCGTGCATTTGCTTCTCTCTTGATTCTATTTTTTAATCGTCCTTTTATCTCCTTGATTCCATATAATGAAAGGATGTGGAAAAGTAGGAATTTATTTTTTGTAGATTTTTGTCAGTTCAGATTTTAATCATGCCTACGTTCACTCATGGTTGGACATTTTTCCAGTAGACAAGCACCATGATTTTGATTCGAATTCAATAGTTTGTGTCGTTATGCATCTTAAGACTAATGTTGGAAAATAACTTCTTTGAAGGTTGGGATTTTATTCGACATCTAGATTTGGTTTTGGTTTGTAAGTTATCAGCTTTTAGCATGAACTTGCCATGCGATTGAGTGTGTTTTCATAATTTTTTTCAGGTAAAGGAAGCTTTCTCAAAATTTTTATATGATACGGTTGTTTTGCACTACAATGTTCTTAAATCTGCTATTTATGGGGGCAAGGCAACAGATGCCTCCAATTCTCTTGTAAGCCTCTCGCAACCATGGAAGCGGTCATCTTCGACTTCAAATGTTGAAACCCTATAAGATTCTTTCCACCTGAATAGCTAAGCCACTCCCGAGTTCCCTCCTGTACCAGTTGTATTCTGTAAAATGTACACAATAAGTAAAATGGAATTTGTACAATAAACTACTTAGTGTAGGAACAGGTTCCGAGGGGAGTACAAGAACATGAGTGCGAAATGCCGTCGAGTCGGAGAGAAATCCCTGGCTTTATGGTGTTTCTTTTTTCTAGTGTACAAAAATACCAGTAGTGTATTCATTTACACTTGGTTCTGTATCAGGGAAAATTCATTATTTTGAAAAATATCATAATTGACTTTCTTTACATTGTTTAGCGGTAAAGCTCTGATTTCCAAAATTCATAATAGCAGAAATCATTGTTATTTCAATTTGCAGTTAGCGTGTTTCACTTTATGACTATAGATGCTCTATTATTACAGACATGATGATTAGGAATTTTTCCAGGCCATAAATGTTTCCTACAGAGACATGCAATTTATATATTCAATTTGGAATATTCACATGATATCTGTTTGTATTTACAGATGTTTTCGGCAATATAGCCTTGGTAAATGTCATTTCTCGATTTCGATAAGCTCTATGACCAATTTGCCCAGAAGCTAACGTTAACATTTAGTCCCCCTCTCTCGAATCTAACCACCCAGCTTCTGTTCTGGGAGAGAATTAACATATTGTGATCTTATGCTTGCGATTTGCTTTATTTTGTCACAAATATTAATGCTGCTTGGTCAGGTACGTGCATTGAATATGAAGTTTAACCATGCCTACAGCTTGAAGCATGTCCCAACGCCAAACTTCTTATTTTATTATAGGGATCTCCCCCAATTGAACATGAAGATCGACATTTATTTTTTCAGGAGAAAAAAAAGCATAATGTATTATATTGAGTCAATATAAAAGACAAATGTACATATAGTTGTGGTCCATACCTTGACCATATTCAACAGATCATATATCAGAAAAATTGAAAGGTAAGTAACAGATATCTAGTGCATATAGTCAAAAATAAAGGTATCTGTATGCAAATATTCATCATATATGTTATGCACAAAGTTCATATAAGCATATAAGGAGGATGTAGTTCACAGATAGTCCGAAAATATCAAAAACTAGTGGCGCCATATATCATAAACTAGGAGGCCATGATGTTGTCCAGAATGGACGAAACAAGAGCATCTGAGTCATTGAAGATTCGAGCATTCCGCCACTTCCAAGTAGACCAGAGAAAAATAAGGATGAGAAAGCGCCGAGTCCCTCTTTGCCGATTCCACCAGATGAGCGCTGCATGGGAAGAGTCAAAAACAGTAAGTGGGAAAACAAAAGTATTTGCCAATACATACCAGACACATTGGATAGATGGGCACTGGAAAAACATGTGCATATTTGTTTCTTCATCTGCTTCACACATTGCGCATCTGCTAGGACCATGCCAATATCGTTTCCTTAAGTTGTCCCATGTGAGGTTCTTGTTGTGGAATACCAGCCACGCAAAGTGTATGTATTTGAGTGGACATCCTGCCTTCCAGAATACCATCGGAAAAAGTATATGAGCATTTGAAATCTTGGGAATGATCATATGAAGATATATGTCGCGGACAGTGACAGGCTTCCGTGCATTGCAAACAGTCCATGTGAGTAGGTCCACATTTCCATGACGCTGTATGCCACATCTGTTTAGAGTATCCGTGATAGATTTCCAGATGCCATCCAAAATATCCGGCAAGATGAGAGCTGTGCCGTCCTTCCAAATTGGAGAAGAGCCTTGCCATTCTTCAATAAGTTTGTTCCATGTGAATATGCCGCGTCGATGAAGATGTGCAGTAAGGTCCTCTAGGATGGATATCTCGCCATGACCGCATAATATGGGGTCAATGCCAATGAGAACACGGCTACCAGTGGATAACCTCCATTGCAATCAGGAGAAGAAAAAAGGTTCGATCCTCCGTATGCTGAGCCATATAGCGGATCCCTGTCGGAGCCCGATAGCCCCAGTTCTGTACCAGAATTCTAGATTCTTGCCTTTCATGTATTTCTGTCTGATAATGGTGCTCCATGGGCCATTTCCAAATATGCCTCTCCATAAAGTGCGGCATAAGAGTGCGCGACCAAATTGACGCAAATCCTTTATACCCCATCCGCCAAATTGTTTTGGAATGGAGATAGCATCCATTTTGGCAAGATGGAATTTTCTATGCACGGACGATCTTCCCCATATGTAATTAGCAGTGATCTTGTTTAGACGTTGAATGGTGCATGAGGGAAGGTAGAACAAATAAGCCCAGTATACAGATAACTAAGACAAGACCGCTGTGGATAATATCACTCTGCCAGCCAGTGATAAGGTCCTGTATTCACATGACGATATTTTCTTATAGTATCTCTCGATCAACCATTCCCAGTCTGAAGATCGACATTTAATATAAGATATAATCTACGCATTTTGGTATTTCCTGGCCGCTAGTGACTACGCTAGTGCGGAAATACAATTCTTATGGTAATGTGCGACATTACAATGTTACTGCTACTTGATTATTTGCGTGCATTGCATTATAAGGTCAACGTACTCACAGATTGGTACGGAAAATGTTCAGAAGACAAGCCTCTTCTCCGTCCAGCTTGAACGCTTAACCTGTAGGATACTAGCCTTTTTTCAGCTGGATGTTTGGAATGTATCGTTTTGCTCTTTTAGAAAGTGGACATTTAATCAGGATATTGGTCTTCCTTCTCTTTTTTACTGTTGGGAAATGGTGGAAGTTTCAATTTCAGCAATGGTCAACCTTACATTATAACCATTCTAAAGTTTTTTTAGTTGGGCTAAAGTTGCCCTTGTATGGATGGAAAAACACCTAATTTGAGTTGTGCGTATACATATCCAACTATCTTTTGTGATTCATATTTTGTGATTATTTATTAAGTATTGTGAGGTTGGAATTTATCTCTCTAAAACACTTGTTCAAACACTTGTTCTTGTTCTTGGGTTCACGCTCTGTGATTGTGTTTTCTTTTTAAACGCCGTGGATCTCTAGTCTTAATTTTTTTTCCCTTTTATTTTATTAGCTCCGTCTTTGGGGTTTGAGTTGGTTATATTTACTTATTTGTTATTTTTTTCTTACGGATATGAACACCAACAATCGAGTGATTGTGGGATCCACTTATGGATTCAAAGTAGTTTGGTTAGACATCGCGTAAGGTTTATGGATTTTTTTTTTTTTTTAATAATCTTCTTTTATAGTTTTTAAGGGGTTTTACTTTTAAAGGCTTCACCTCAATTGCTTTGGCTAATAGCATCATTTAAGGTTGCTTTGCGACGATATAACTAAGGTTTTTGAATCATTTCTTTTTCTAAGGTTTCCTAAGGTTCAAATCAATGTTATAAGGCTTCGGCTTTGACAAAATATTGAAACAAATATAAATAAAACTCAAAATATAGGAAATTTTATATAATGAAAATAATGACATTTTCATCCATAAAATATATAAGACAACAATCTATCCATAAAACAACATTGTATTATTTAATCAAATATGATAATATACAACCCTTCCATTAATATAGCTAGTTTAACAACAATATATGTTCTCTAGCGTAAATAAAAGCCTACCCTTTTGTAAATAAGGCTCATCTCTTTCCTAAATGTGACTTGTTATCACCGGGAAATTCCTTATCTGCAAAAAATCTAGTACAGTCGAGATAGCTAAAGGGAATACACAACTATCACCTTGTTTATTTTCTCGCTTTGGTGCTAGTGCATGCTAACTTCAAGAGGGTATCCCTTAGTGATTTAAGGTGTCTATTGTTAAATCAACATTGCTAAGTAGTGCCAAAAGATAATAAAATCATTGGTCAATTACGTATATTCTGTTAAAATCAATAAACATGAAAACAAATAGTAGGTTAAATCAATAGATGAACAAGATGTGTTGTTTTTATTGTAGAGAATCACTAATTAATTGTTGTTTTTATATTTTGTATATTTCTTATGTATTCAAAATGATGGAGTACACCAACTTCTTGTTTTGCAAAAAACAACAATATAAGTTATATCTTTTTATTTTTTACGAAAAAATGAAAATGTTAAAGAATTTCCTAATCTATATGTCCTCAATGCTTAAAAATAAATGGAAATTGAGTAAATTGATTCATTTGTTTTGAATGACTAAAGTGACAAAGTGAGGACAACCTCTTCTTGTTTTGCAAAATCCAACACCAACAATACAAACTACATCTTTTTGTTTTTTACAAAAAACGAAAGAAATGTTATAGAATTTCCTAATCTATATGTCCTCAACAGTTCAAACTAAATGGAAATTGAGTAAATTAAATACATTTGTTTTGAATGACTAAAGTAACCAAGTAAACTGAATGGTGCCTTATAAATTAAAAAAGTGAGTTGGGAAATTGAAAGTTATTTGATTCCTACTATTTAATTTTCTAAAAACATGCAATAAAAACAAGAGGTCACAACATATAGAATTTATTAGACAATTGAACACAAGTAGTGGTTTTGAAAAAGGTAGTTAACAAATTTTTATTGCCATGGGTTGTAGGAAGAACAAATTCTCGATGGGTTGGAACACACTAAGCACTCTAAGATCTTGGGAGAACCAAAATTCCTCTACACCATATGGAATAAAAAATAATTACAAAAATGGACATGAGATTATTCAACCAACACCTACCCTCCACAACTAGCTCTCAATCACAAACAATGATTTATGGAGAAAAGAAAAGCGTAAGAATAGAAATCCAAATCTAGAATGCAACCAGATCAATTACCTAATAGCAGCACTTGAAGATTAATCCCAACACCTAGCTCCAAAAATCTTTGGTGAATGAACTTCATGTAGCCTCCAGGAATTCACCCCCCTTCAAGTATTTGTGATAATTCATCCACTAAAGGTGTACGAGTGTATGACATAAAAAGGTCAAAGGCCAAGGTAAATTCTTCTAGGTAAATATAGCAAGTGTATTTACAGATTAGGAAAGATCCACATTTAGAATGTTATCCGTGTTGAACATAGTGAATATGTAAACCTTTAAGGAGAGCACATTGTTATAAGCATAAATAGATAAGTATTCCAAAGAATAAACTAAATCTAAATATGGTACGAGTGTGAGATTAAAAAAGATCTCAAGCCCCTATAATAGAAAGGAAACTTCGTTCAAGAATAATAGAGCTAAATAAGGTAATTCTCCTTAAGAAATGTCTTCCAAGTCTTAAATAACAAAGACAAGCTTGCCTCATATGCTTATGAAGCTTTCTCAAGGAAGTGTGTTTTGGTCATAACAATAATGACTTCCTTGTGATTCAACAATTTTCTAAAATTGTAACCCACCACAAATTGAACTCAAGTAATGTGAAGTATAAAAATAATAGGAGAGACTCAATTATGGTGAATTTATTTTGGCCCAAGAATAGCAATAAGGAGAGCAACAAGGAGGTGTGAGGAACATTCCTCCATTGATTTACCCCAAGTCGAAGTCAAAAGAAACTACAAGGCTCATGTGTCTCAAAGCTCCTAAAGCTTGCAGATATACCTCATGTGGGATGCACTAAGAAGCCCCTAAAAGTTGTCAAAATGGACTTAGACCCTAGAATTTCAGAGTCCTTGGAATGATTTGAAATGCAATGATGTTGTATGCCAAACTAGCCCTCACCCCAAAATATAACCATGTTGCTAAAAATAAAATGCTTGAATAGACCAAAAACTTCATTGTCTTAAAATTATGTAGATATTTGAACTATCAACAAATCTCTAATCTGGGTCCCCATATATGTAATCACTCTTTCATTCAAACCAAATTTCGAAAGACATAATTTATTTTAAAATTATGAACTTTTCTTAGTTGCCTTAAATTCAAACCACATGCCCATATTTATAAGGGTTGCATAATATATGATTAGATAGAAAACAAGATGATTTTCATACATTTGAATCTTGAAATTAAGAAAGTGAAAAGGCGTTGATTTGACCATACCCTTATAGGGGTATTCGAACTTTGATGCATGTTGCACATGTTGCAATAAATCTTGACGTATGGGGCCTTGCTATCATTGAGTCCCACTAATATGAGAGTATCAATCTGAACTGCCTGCACAAATTCCTGTGAGAGTATCCATGTTTATAAGGTGCTTACTCAAACCCCTATCCAATTATCAACCATTTAATTAATAAAAACCTATGACCATGTGTCAAGTTTGAAATAATTCTCATGAATTGTTCATGTCAAATGGTGGATCAACCAACTAGTTCATGTTATAATGTACGCATGAGCTAGTTATGATGAGTGGCCCAAATGGATTTGCGGAAATCCATTTTGAGTACTAACATAACCAACAAAATATATTATCTAAATCACAAGCATAACCTTTCCTTTTCTAGTCTCACTAAATTGTGGATTACTTAAAACAAAAAGTCATTAATACAACAAAGGTGGAGAAATAATATATTAAGTATAACACAAAACCATGTTAACCTTGTGGATTATTTGGCTCTCCAACATAAATATTCTAAAGTTGAACGTACATGCTAAGAGCATCATCATTATGATTTTCCCTGTATTAAGCATCGTATATCAGCATGCATTTGTAAACATGAAGGTTTCCCTCATCCTAGTAGTCTAGAACATTCTTGTAAAGTGATTTTGTATTGTTAAAAACTCTCCAAAGTGTTAAAAGTAGAGAAAATTGCCTATGCTATTAAATCTGCATATTTATTTTATAAGGCTCATTTAAATTGATAATTATTCACATTAATCATGTTGAAATATATAGTTATATCTAAAACTTTCAATGTGTTAAATGTTGAGAAAATAGTATGATAGCTGTGTATTTGAATCTACAGATTTCTCTTATAAGACTCATTAAAACCAATAATTATTCACATTAATCAAGTTCAAATTTATATATATCTAAAACAAGAGAGCTTCATTGAAACCCTAGTGCACCAATTTGAAATAGATGCTAAAATCCTCAATCTTTATTGTAATGTTTTACAACTTCAAAAAAAAGTATGAAACTATAACTACATATTAGTTGCCAATCAATTTTTGTAACAGAGTGGAAAGGTTGCTACACTAGATTCAAAGTAATATGGCTTGCAAACACAACATACATATGCCACATTACCCAACATGTTTGACTCTTTTGTTGGCAAGTTTGTCTCAGCTTAGCGACATTCAAACATCGATGACTTCACTGGTGAGTCTGACCTTATATTGTGTTGGATACCCATACAATCACTCATTTGTATTTGCCATGATTGACCTTATATTGAGTTGGGTATCTATACACCCACTATCATTTGTATTCATCATTTTAGCCAATGGCTCCTAGTTTAGTTTACAGTGGGGTGTCTTGAAAATGTTGTAAGCTTCAATTTTGGTGACCATTGACGTTATATGGTAATCATTATTGTATTTCTAGGTTTGATCAAGGCTGACTTTGTACACATGGGCTCAAAATCCCTCTTAGGGAAAGTGTCCCACACCTTGAGTTATCTACATATATGCAAGTCTAATTTGTAATTTGCATCATGTGATTATACTTTGTTTTAACTAAGGTCATATATCAAGGGCATGTATATACCTCGAGTTTTCGCTGAGAGAATATATCAAGCGTTGCACTCTTTTGTGCTTAGATTTATTTCTCTATCTCATGTGCTTGTTCTTGGGTTCACTCTCTTTATGTTTGTACTCCTCTTTCAAGTGTTGAGGAGACCTAGAGTTGAGCTTTTAACTCTCTTTATTGTAAAGTTTCCTTTGATTCTTTTGTTCTCTCTTGTGAATCTCAACATTTATTGGATATTTAGCACATATTTACTAGACTTATCATGATGACATTAAAGAGTAACAGTTTGAATTAGACAACACTCAAGGGGAAAAAAGGCTTCTCTTTAATATGAGAACTTAGCAATGTACATATAATGCAATTAGGACAAGGCTACGAAAACTTATCAATTTTGAACAATTGGCAACCTTGTTGGTTATCTTCTATAAATTAGATTAGAAAGGAGCTAAGATGACTACACCTTTTTTGTTGTCTTCTATGGAAAGAAGAGTGAGTTAGAATTGTGAGTCAAGTCCTCATAGTCATTCAAATTCATAAGTGAAACTCGTAAGTGGGAATTCTCGTGCCAACTAGGCTTTCCTTTAATGTGCAACTATGATTCAAACTTAGATGAAACTAAATCTACTTAGATTCCTCACAAAGGAGTCAGAGTTAGACTCTAGCAACAATTTTTTTCATATATTCTCTCTTGATTTTGATTATGATACATTCATTCTATTCTTTGCAACTTTGTCAAATATGAACCTTTGGGTTTTGTTGTTAAAAAATTACTACTAAACTTGAAGGGATAGTGGAAGGGTGGTGATTTTGCATGGAGATCTATTAATTGATAGATAATTAGTCCTTATATTTAGGCCACCCTTAAAACTAGCCTACCAACCAACCTACCATAGTTCTAACAAATGCCATATGACACAATTTTCTGTCAAAAATAGATGATATTTGTCCAACTAGTGAAAACTAGTGTTAAGCACTAATGGTGATAATATGGAAATCACACTTTTAGGATTTTCCTCTCAATTAGAGAAAACACCAAGAAATCAGTGATGCTCTCATGTAGAGCCTTAGCTCATTGAGAATATTTAGTGGCTAACTCATGTAAGGCTCGTCTCAAGAAGAAGCACATATGCCCAAGAAATAGTAGCAATCATCCACGATATCAAACTAAACTTACAATTTTGTGGTAGTTAGAACTTCAGTTAGGAGACTGCCTTTTTTCTTGGGGTTCCATTGTGTAAGAAATCTACCCACTATTGCTCTTGATACCACCGTGCCTTAAGAAATGGGTTTCTTCCATTTAATGTCAGGTTCAAATAATGGGCTTCTGATAACAACAATCTATATCTCACAAGGACACCACACACTACCACATCTATGACCACAAACTTATTAGGATATTGGTTTAGAGCTCCAACTAAATCTTGAATCCTGCATATTGGATCCTTCTTTTATTCCATTACCATCAAATTAGTGTAGTAAGTAAACCCTCAAGCTAGGTACATCCCTAGCCTCATACCCACTTACGCAATGTTATGAGTAGTCTTCAATTGGTCCAATCACTTTACAAACTTATGAGCCAAAAGAGATGTTATTTCCCCATAATAAAATTACAGTAAATAGCACAACAAGCCTCAAGAGTACTTTCCTTTTCCTCCAATAACAAAAAAAAAAAAACATATTTTCCTTACACGCTTATAATAATAAAAACATCTATTTGATTTCCTTTCATACTAATACCAACACATTGTTTACTTTCCTCAATAACTAGAAACAACATTTTCCTTTCTTAGTTGCAGTTCCACAAAAGGAAATTATAAGCCGCAAGTAGGTGGAATATTTTCCAAAATAAATCATTGTTAACCCTTTTTCCCATACATCTAGGTTATGTTATCTTCATTGAACTAGAGGTCATTCCCTAGAGTATGATTCCACAATGATTAATTTTAATTCTGGCTCCTCCCAACCTCTAACATAGGTCAACAAGGGCCCCAAGATCACTTCTTATGGTGTGCTTATGCAACTCAATACATTCAATAATAATGTTAGTTTCATAGAATCCATACACAAAATAAATGAAACAATGCACTTTTACAAGATAACAAGATAACCCTATCATAATGATAACAAGATAAATACATCATGGTAGACAAAGCAATCATAGCAAGATGAAGATATTATGGTAAACAAAATTGTTCACTTACATCTCATAACATGTCTTATCTCAATCCATAAGGTGAATAATCAAGTGACAATAAAGGTTTCACTAATATAACATAGTAATTCCCAATGGTATCTCACTCGATACTTGTAACAAGAAGTGAACCAAAAATGTAACTACGTGATCGATAAACAAACAAGAGACAAAATGGATGCTACAACGTGTTTGATAGATGTAAACTCTTGTATATCCTAGATTATGGATTTTATGTAAACAAGTTTTTCATTATTTAAATTATAAGTTCAAAAAAAAGCAAACAATCAAATTTAATTTTGAAAGAAAAATATTTTCTTGTTTAAATTGTAAAACGCACGTTAGTTTATATGATTTATGGGTTAGAGATATAGGATGAATGGTTGTTTTTGATTCTTTGTTGGAGTTCAATCTTTAAAGTAACCATATTTCTATAGCCAAAGAAAGAAAAAACATCAAAATGTTGCCAACATGTAGCTAGTGTCAATATTGTTATTCATATTTTTATAGTGTGGTTCTCAAACTTTGGAGATTGGTGACCACTACGTACATAGAATATTTGTACTAGACAGATCTACCTGAAGGGATCACTTATGTCGTCTCAACCACAAAGCCTAACCCCGAGCGTGTCGAGAGAATTTAACCTCAGACCTCTCAATAAGAAAAGTGCTTTAATGAAGGGGGCTTGACCAATTGAGCTAACCCTTGTGGCTATCAATGTTTTCATTCATTACATGTAGTTTTTTGTTAGATAAATAACAAAACTCACTAACGTTGCAAAGAAGAAATATTGTTGATAATGTTGGCATTGATGTGAAATGATCATGATAAGGAAGCTTGATCTCATTGATCCAGTTGGTGTTGATTGGCTAATTTATGTTGAATGCCATTATTGTTTGATTGCTTGGAATGCAAAGACTGATAAGGGTTGTGAAGTGCAAAGGATGATTATTATTATTAAATACGTTGATTGGTTATCTTGATGTATGGCCTACAATCAAATTAAATGGCACATGACATAAGTTGGAAAATGTATGCTTTCATTAAATAAGAAAAATGTATGGTACAAATTTGGACAATGTAGCTAATAAAAATTTGATTTGTCTCTTGCAATCATTACTATTGAGCTATATTATTTCTGCTTTATTTTATATTACAAAAGTCTAAATTTTAGATTTGAAAATGAAGAGGCAGATTGTGAACAACTTTAGAAGACCAAGAGACAACTCCTCATTTCTTATTCCTACGTAGAATTCAAATGGACAATAAGCTATGCTTGTAAAATATACATTTTTGAATGAGAAACAAAATTTTTGAGTGTTAAGAAGTTTGTATGAGAGGGTTCATGAGCAACATTCTGGCGATGATAAGGGGAGAAAAGTAGCGAAAGAGGAACAAAATTGAAGAAGAGAAGTAGAGAAGATGAGCAACAGACTTGAGAGCATAAATTAATATCAGGTAACCAGAAAAATTGACTTTGTTTTATGATTTAGAGATTGTAGTCTCCTTTCAAGTTGTAGCTTGATAAAGAATAGGTTGTATCTTGTTGAGGTAAGGGCCTCTTGTGGGTTGAAGCCTGCAGAAAACATTGTGGGCATTGGAGATTCCTCGATATAGCAACCTCTTGTAGGTTGGAGCCTACAAATTTTTTGATGTAATTTGGGGGGAGGAGCTTGCCTTCACATCACTTTCAACCAAAATTTTGTGGCTTTCTCCCTTGCGGGTTTCCACTTATATCTTTTGTCTTCATATGTTGTTTGTTGAATGTTGCATGAATTCTTTTGAATTCTAAATAAGTATATCTGCAAATGTCTCTCTCTGGTAACTGCAAAAGAAACCATTAATAATTGAACATATTCATAAGTCATTATATGCATAAGAAGATAATAGAAAAATGACATTAAGTTGAGCTAAAAATTGGAAATTATTGATTCACCCCCCTCTCAGTAATTTCCAAGCATAGATCAATTGGTATCAGAGCCAATTCCTTCAGTATAAGTCTAACAACTAGAAGGAGGTCCTAAATAAATAGAATGGTTAGTCAGGAAGGATTCTCAACAAATAATGCTCATCTGTTTACTGGTACAAATTATGCCTTCTGGAACATTAGAGGAAATTTTAGCCTAAAAGTTCCCATGATATTTTTGTTGATCTAAATTGTCATTGATGTTAATATGGAAATATTATACATACTAAATGATGATATGAAGCCAAGGAGAAGTAGAGCAGATCCATGAAGAAATATGAGCAAGAAGCCAAGGAGCAAAGCCATGAGGAGAAGCCAGAGGAAAGCCAAGCCAGCCAAGCCATGAGTGTTGCAGAGTATCAGAGGAGTTAACAGAGGAGCCATATCAGACTAGAGAAGAGCGGAGAGTCAAGGGAGCTTAGATGATTAGGTTTTGAGTGAGAAGCGAGAGGTTGAGTGTTAGAGGGGGTGTGAGCATATCTGTGTTCAACAGTTAACCGGGTATTTCTTTGTATTCCCACTGAAAAACATAAAGCTCAGTGCTTAACGCTTTTATTCACAAATCATGATTATCTTGTGTTAAGTGTTAAATCTCGTGGTTAAATGATTAAGTGCTTTATTTAAGTGATTGATTAATGCACGTGGTTATATTCCAAAAAGTGGGTTTGTAATAGTGGGTGGACGCTAGGCAGTAAGTGGTATTTAGAGGAGCTCCCTCGATTCCATTAACCGAGTGACACGTAGCACTCGAGTGGAGAGAGAAAATCACCTTTTCTGGGTGGTTATTTCCCTTGCAAGTGGCTCACCCGAAATGCATGTAGGCCATTGGATCTAGCGTGGGTTGATCGACAATGAAGGATCAATGGATGGTTTTGGGTTGATTGGGTTAAGTGGGGACTGTTAGATTTGGAGAGAAGAGATCTACGGTGCAACAAGC
The DNA here is from genome assembly GCA_000404065.3 of Pinus taeda. Classification (NCBI taxonomy): domain Eukaryota; kingdom Viridiplantae; phylum Streptophyta; class Pinopsida; order Pinales; family Pinaceae; genus Pinus; species Pinus taeda. Next base: position 263,655 of record APFE030838074.1, on the reverse strand, counting down.
TTTCGATGGATTGTGTTGATTGGACCAAGTGTTGATTGTCGGATCTAATATAGAAGAAATTGATGGTGTGGAACGAGGCGCTAATTAAAAAGTGAAAATTCAATGTGGGGCCGAAGGTAGGAGTTGAAAAGTGGGATCCTCTGTGCAAAGTAAGCCACGAATAGAGTGTGGCTGAAGACTTCCGATTGGTTAGAAATTAACCAATATCTTGTTGTAGACATAACACCAACCTCCTGCGATAATAACATGGACCCGACTGCACCACTATTATAACACGCCCTAATGTTATATTGTGCCCGCCGTGTTAGAAGTTATGTATCGCAAGTTATAAAACACACGATAAACTCTGATTGCGATATGTATGTGGACCTGTTGCACCATTGTAATACACCCTAATGATATATCGCATCTGCTGTGTTGGAAGGTATGTATCACAAGTTATAAAGAGATGTCACACTATAAACTTGCGATTGCGATTAAGATAGTGATGTGGCATGTGGGACCTCCCTGTTGGTACAACCTCTCCTATGAAATCCTTCGGAAAATAATGAAGTCTATTGTATGACTATTATTAAAGAAAAAGAGCCTCTCTGATATTTTTTAATATGCAACACTATTCTAATTCAACCTCTCTTTCGAATTAACGTGTCCTGTGAGTATTGGAACACTCAAATAGACGAAGGAAGCCATGGATCGGGAAGCCGAAGTATCAAGCGAGTGTAGATGGTTGAGCGAGCACCTAGGAAGCTAAAGCGACTAGAGGAGGGAAGCCAGAAGGTCGAGCGAGCATTGAGGAAGCTAAAGCTCAAGCGAGCAAGGAGGAAGCCAAAGGTCAGGTGTATCGGGTGTATATAACAGAGAACAAGGAAAGTATTAGTTGTTGGCAAACTGGAAGAATGGAGGGAGCGGTAGGTCTAGCAGGACAAGAGGAAGCCGAAGGTTTAGCAGGACAGGAGGAAGCCAAAGGTCCAACAGGAAAAGAGAAAGCTGAAGGGCGAGAAACTTTGTTGACTGGACTCACCTCTGAAAGGCTCAAACCAGTGCTAAATTAATCAGGTACATAACACAACCTGAAGAAAAATTATGTGAAGGGATAAATAAAGTTTCATCTGACATAGCTTGAAGGGAACAGTAACCAACACCAGTATTGAAGCATATGTGAATTTGTTTCTGGGAAGTAAGATATTGCAATAACAAGAACAATACGCAGTAGTCATGCTGGAAGCATTCACCGTAACAGTGAGAATAGAGGCTTGAAACAGAGAATTGGCTTTTGTGCAGAGCTTAGTGTAATTCACTGTAGACACACTGAAGCTGTGTGGGGAAATTATTGGAGATCATGATGGCTATTTGATATCATCATGAGATAACTTTGCAGACTCTGTGCGGATAGTATGAAGAGTTGTAAAGACTCCTTCATATGAAGACTAATTGCCATTGATGTTGTAGAATGGAGACTAAAGTGAAGCTGTAAACTGACAGAATTGGGTTGGAGTTTTTGGAGTTGGTGGTTCTAAGTCAAAGGTTGGTGCCTCAGAATTGGAAGGATTGGTGTCCTAAGTTGGTGCTCCTAAATCCAAGGTTGGTGCCTTAGAAGTGGAAGGATTGGTGTCCTTGGAGTTAGTGCTCTTAAATCCAAGGTTGGTGCCTTGACAAGACAGGGTTGGTGCCCTAAAGGTTGGAGCCTCACAAAAGTCCAAGTTGGTGCTTGGCAACAGATTGGAACCTTATATACATTGTATCTGTTTTATTATAAATATTAATAAGAGCATTTATTCCTGTTGTTCATTTTGTGTTCTAAATATAAATGTTTTGACTGGTAAAAATAACAATTTAAAAGAAATACTGATTCAACCCCCCTCTTAGTATTTCCAACAATTGGTATTAGAGCCATTACCTTCACTCAAAGCCTAAACATCTTGAAGGTTGATATTTGGAACACAAATGGTGAAGTCAAGGAAGAAAGTCTCCAATCCTCCTAAAGATGTGTCTCCCTCTACCATTGAAATAGAATACAATCAATTTGAGAAGGTTCCATGTTTCAATGGAAACTTTAATATATGGGAAGCAAGAATGAGGAATTTCTTAAAGACTCAAGGCATTGAAATATGGAAATCAGTGATTGTTGATAGCATGATGGATGGAGAATCCAAGGAATACAATGCAAAAGCAATGAAGGCAATCTTGAATGGGCTTCTTGATTCTATAAAGAACAATTTAGGAAAATGTTCATCAGCAAAGGGTATATGGGACAAACTTCATGGCCTTCACTCAAAAGGAGCATTGACCATGACCATCAGTCAAGAAGATGATGGAAATCAAGAAGGAAATCCAGAACCCATCACAGAAGCTGAAAATGAGAATGATGATATCAAGGCTAAAGAAGATCTAGAAGATGAAGAGAATGAAAAAGATTTTGTAGAAGATCTCCTCACTTCAATTTATGGCTCGCCATGCGAGATATTATCAATTTGAAAAGGAAAAACGAGGACTTAAGAGAAAGCACTGCTTGGTGACCAAGACCAAACAAGGAAGAGAGTTGACCTTGTCAAGCTTCAGTACAGAAAGGATGAAGAGCTTGCCAAGCTTAAGAAGGAATTTCATCAAAGCAAAAGAAAGTAGCATGAAGAAATCATATCCATGACAAATCAATTGGATAAAGCAAAGAAACGGGAAGATACCTTGTCAAGTCAACTTGAACAAAGGCACAAGAGCTTGAACAAACTTGAAGAAGAGATTGGTCAGTACAAGGTAGAGGTCTCCTCTCTCAAATCTCAACTACAAGAAGCAACAAACTTAGCACAAGGTGCTAAGAAGACAATGGAAGCATTGACAATCATAGAAGAACAGGTTGATGAAGCAGAAAAGGAGAGAAACACCATGATATGTTAACTAAAAGCAAAGGATGAAGAAATTTTCAAATTAAAATCTAACATCAAACTTCTCAAGGCCGAAACATGTAAATCTATAAGGATCAAGGAAGAAATGGAGAGTAGTCTAGCAAAGGAAAATGAAGAAATCTTCAAAATGAAGTCAGATATCATCTCCCTTAAAATAGAAACAAATGAAGCTACTCATATCAAGGAAGAAACTGAGAAGAAACTTGCTAAGAAAAATAATGATTGCGAAAGATTGGAAGAAGAGATTGTCTCCCTCAGGAAAAAGGTTGAAGGGACAGACAAAACCTTAAAGAGCTCTCAAGCCTTGGATGACATGCTCAGCCATCAAAGATGTCCATTTGATAAATCAGGTCTCGGGTATGCAGGTGAATCCTCAAACAAGAATGATAATGCTTCAAACAAAAAGGATGTGAAGAAGCTAGAAAGAAATGGTGATGCTCCCAGTTCTAGCAAAGGCAAGGAGAAAAATCAAGGCAATAATGGAAGAAATCCTGCTCCAAGAAGAAATGTAGATAATGTCAAGGATGCGAGAAGCAATAGTTATCATCAAAGGATCTCAAGGTAGAAAGGCTTCAGAAGTACATCAAGAAATCTCCATCTCCCAGGTACCAAAGTTTATTTCTTGGTTATTGTTATTCTTGTACAAACTTTGGACACATGGCAAAAGATTGTAGAGCATATCATAGAGATAGATATTATGGTCCCCAACAATCTCCGAGGAAGAATTTTTCTGGAAGAAATCATGAATACTTATTCATGAACAATGTAGAATGCTTCAAGTGTCATATCATTGGTCATATGGCATGTGATTGTAACTTAACTTGGGCCTTACACAAGCTTGAACCATACAAAAGAAGAAATTTACACAAGTATGGAGAAGGAAGCAAATACAATCCGAAAGTCCCTTGAACTTTCCAGCCAACAACACATGTTGTTGACCTGATCTTCGACAATTTGAGAAGTTGATATGAAGATTCTACCAAAAGAGACGATGCATATAGTTAGGGGGAGCCTGTGATTCTTGATCATTATTACAGAATTTTATGTCTCGACTCAGGGATTGAATGTGAGAACAAGTAAATTATGGACACAAATAAAGGCACCCTTCAAACAAACAAATACATCTGGGAATGAAGTATGAAGCAAGAGCAGTTGGTAGCATCTAACAAAACTGAAGCATTGCAAAAAGATTCCAATCAACAAAAAGAATTTAAAAGACAGTCACAGATAGGATATAAAAATCAGCTAGTGGAGATAACTTGCAGAAACTTTTACAAGAACACAAGGAAAAGATGGCTCATCAAAAATACTATAGAGAGGAGAATGTTGTGCAGTGGAATATAGCTCAGTAACTTAAGAAGAAGCATAAAGATACAAAGGAACTTGGATCTGAAGAAAGATAGCAATTTTAGTGGTAATTTTTCTCTTGATTCAGACTATGAAGGCCTCTTAATTGTGACTGTGGAGACAACATAATATGGATTGAAGCATAAAAACATGGACTTGAAAATTTATTATGTGGCTATTTGCAATCTGTTTGAAAGCATTGAATTGGAGCATCTTTAAGCATTGTTGAAGCCATGATAAAGTAGTTCTGAGACATGAAGAGGGGATAATGTGCTAATTGATAATAAAGCATCAATCTTTCTATCTTGAGTAAAAAGAAGAGCACTATGACAGGGGGAGTAACAAACCGATGAAGATCTACTATTCATGAAGAAGAGTAGCAGTTCAATAGGGGGATTCCTTGTGCATTCCTTTGCCATTGATGTCAAAGGGGGAGATTGTTGATTTAAATTGTCATTGATGTCAATATGGAAATATTCTAGATACTAAATGATGATATGAATCCAAGGAGAAGTAGAGCAGATCCGTGAAGAAATAGGAGCAAGAAGCCAAGTAGCAAAGACATGAGGAGAAGCCAGAGGAAAGCCACACGAGCCAAGCCATGAGTATTGCAGAGTATTAGAGGAGTTAATAGAGGAGCCATATTAGACCAGAGAAGAGCAGAGAGTCAAGGGAGATGAGATGATTAGGTTTTGAGTGAGAAGCGAAAGGTTGAGTGTTAGAGGGGGTTTGAGTGTATCTGCGTTCAACAGTTAACTAGGTATTTCTTTGTATTCCCACTGGAAAAGATAAATCTCAGTGCTTAACACTTTTATTCACAAATCATGATTATCTTGTGTTAAGTGTTAAATCTCGTGGTTAAACGATTAAGCACTTTATTTAGGTGATTGATTAATGCACGTGGTTATATTCCAAAAAGCAGGTTTGTAATAGTGGCAGTGGTTATCGGGTGGATGCTAGGTAGTAAGTGGTATTTAGAGGAGCTCCCCTGATTCCATTAGCCGAGCGACACGTAGCACTCAGGTGCAGAGAGAAAACCACCTTTTTCGGGTGGTTATTTCCCTTGCAAGTGGCTCACCCGAAATGCATGTAGGCCGTTGGATCTAGTGTGGATTGATCGATGGTGAAGGATCAACAGACGGTTTTGGGTTGATCGGGTTAAGTTGGGACCATTAGATCTGGAGAGAAGAGATCTACAACGCATCAAGCTTCCGATGGATTGTGTTGATCGGACCGAGTGTTGATCGTCAGATCTAATACAAAAGAAATCGACGGTGCGGAACGAGGTGTTGATTAAAAAGCGAAAATTCAATGTGGGATCGAAGGTAGGAGTTGAAAAGTGGGATCCTCCGTGCAAAGTAAGCCATGAATAGTGTGGCTGAAGACTTCCGATTGGTTAGAAATGAACCAATATCGTGTTGTAGACATAACACCAACCTCCTGCGATAATAACGTGGACCCGACTGCACCACTATTATAACATGACCTAATGTTATATTGCATCTGCCGTGTCAAAAGTTATGTATCACAAGTTATAAATGGATGGCACATGATAAAATTCGATTTCGATACGTATGTGGACTCACTACACCATTCTAATATGCCCTAATGCTATATCGCATCCACTGCGTTGGAAGGTATGTATCACAAGTTATAAAGGGATGGAACACTATAAACTTGCGATTACGATTGAGATAGTGACGTAGCATGTGAGAACTCCCTGTTGGTACCACCTCTCCCATGAAATCTTTCGTAAAATAATGAAGTCTATTATATGAATATTATTAAAGAAAAAAAGAGCCTCTCAGATATTTTTTATATGCAACACTATTGTAATTCGGCCTCGTTTCCAAATTAACGTGTCCTGTGAGTATTGGAACACTCAAATAGATAGAGGAATCCATGGATCAGGAAGGCGAAGTATCAAGCGAGCGTAGATGGTCGAGCGAGCACAGAGGAAGCTAAAGCGACCGGAGGAGGGAAGCCAGAAGGTCGAGCGAGTGTTGAGGAAGCCGAAGCTCAAGTGAGCAAGGAGGAAGCCAAAGGTCAGGCGTATCAAGCGTATATAATAGAGAACAAGGAAAGTATTAGTTGTTGGCGAACTGGAAGAAAGGAGGGAGCGGTAGGTCCAACAGGACAGGAGGAAGCCAAAGGTTCGACAGGAAAGGAGGAAGCCGAAGGTCCAACAAGACAAGAGAAAGCCGAAGGACGAGCAACTTTGTTGATCAGATTCACCTTTGAAAGGCTTAGACTAGTGCTAAATTAATCAAGTACATAGCGCAACTTGAAGAACAATTCTGTGAAGGGATAAATAAAGTTTCATCTGACATAGCTTGAAGGGAACAATAACCAGCACTAGTATTGAAGCATATGTGAATTTGTTTCTGGGAAGTAAGAGATTGCAATAACAAGAAAAATGCACAGTAGTCACACTGGAAGCATTCACCGTAACAGTGAGAACAAAGGCCTGAAACAGAGAATTGGCTTTTGTGCAGAGCTTAGTGCATTCATTGTAGACACACTTAAGTTGTGTGGGGACATTATTGGAGATCATGATGGCTATTTGATATCATCATGAGGTAACTTTGTAGACTCTGTGTGGACAGTATGAAGAGTTGTAAATACTTCTTCATATGAAGACTGGTTGCCATTGATGTTGTAGCATGGAGACTACAGTGACGCTGTAAACTGACAAAATTGGTTTGGAGTCCTTGGAGTTGGTGCTCCTAAGTCCAAGGTTGGTGCCTCAAAATTGGAAGGATTGGTGTCCTTAGAGTTGGTGCTCCTAAATCCAAGGTTGGTGCCTTGACAAAACAGGGTTGGTGTCCTTGGAGTTGGTGCTCCTAAATCCAAGGTTGGTGCCTTGACAAGATAGGGTTGGTGCCCTGAAAGTTCGAGACTCACAAAAGTCCAAGTTGGTGCTTGGCAATATATTGGAACCTTATATACATTGTATCTGTTTTATTGTAAATATTAATAAGATCATTTATTCCTGTTGTTCATTTTGTGTTCTAAATATAAATGTTTTGAATGGTAAAAATAACAATTGAAAAGAAATACTGATTCACCCCCCCTCTCAGTATTTCCAACAATTTTCATATAATTTCCATTTTATAATATGTAAACCAATCAAAAACCTTTAAATTTAAAATAGGTACATGTAAATATTTTGGAGGGAAAATACAATATATATATATATATGTGTGTGTGTGTGTGTGTGTGTGTATTTTATTTTTGGCTTATCTCCTTATAGATTTATTCAAATTTGAAGTGTATACACTCATTGGATGTGGAATTATATTCCACATCCAGCAAGTACTCATTATGCATAGTTTTGACAAGAACCACATTGATAAAATTTGAAGATACATTAAAAAATGTGTTAGACACGTTTTTTTAATGTATCTTTATTTTTTTATATTAATGTGGGCCTTCTCAAAAGCATGCATAATGGTTACTTGTTGGATGCAGAATTCAAATCCGCATCCAATGAGTGTTTACACTTGAAATTTGAGTAAACCTATAAGGAGATAAGCCAAAAATACAATTACAACAATTAGTTGTCTTCTTTTCCTTCCAAAATTCATAACTCGTATTTTATTATTTTTCCTTAGGAGGCCACTTTTAGGCTTAAATTTCCTTTAATGAGTGAGAATGAATACATATTTAATGTCTCTTGGAATAGAAGTTTGCGTTGCTATGATGGTATGATATGAAGAACCAAAGGAAACGACTAGTGTGCAAGGGTTACTCACAAGTAGAAAGTCTTGACTATGAAGAATTTTTTGCATTATTTGGGAGATTGGAGGTAATCAGGATGATTTTGGCATTTTCTTGTTATAATGATTTCAAATTATGTCAAATGGATGAAGTATGCTTTAGAGAAAATTTTAGGGGCTAATATTCGCAAGTATAAAATTTTTAGTATAAAATTGTTTTATCTTAAAAATCGTTAAAATTTTATATATAGACTATATAAAATTATTAGAAAATTGAATACTTTTACAAAAACATTGGCAAACATTTTACAAATTGCATATTATATACTAGTGAGATTTGCCAATGTTTCTAAACTTTAAAATAAATTTCTATCCTTAAAATTTTCCCTGATATGCTTAAAAATCGTTAAAATTTTATATATAGACTATATAAAATTATTAGAAAATTGAATACTTTTACAAAAACATTGGCAAACATTTTACAAATTGCATATTATATACTAGTGAGATTTGAAAAGGTATCTAAACTTTAAAGTAAGTTTCTATCCTTAAAATTTTCCCTGATATGCTTTTCTAAATGGAGAACTTGAGGAAGATGTCTATATGGAACAACTTGAGAGATTTTTATTATCATAATACTAACTATGTTTGCAAGTTAAAGAGTGAACTATATGGCCTTAAACAAGCACCACAAGCATGGTACTCTAGGCTGGACAAGTATCTTAAAAAATGGGGCTTCAAGAGAGGAGCTGATAGTAATCTATACATAAAGGTTGATAAGGATGAATTACTAATTAAGGTTGTGTATGTGGATGATATTATGTTTGATAACAATACAAATCATCTAGTAAAATGGTTTGTTGAAGAGATGAATTCTAAATTCGAGGTGTCAACGATTAGAGAACTTACCTTTTACCTAGGGCTTCAAATTCTATAAAAGTCAGGAGGCATATTCATTTCTCAAGAGAAATACCTAAAAGATATGCTAAAAAAGTTCCAAATGGAAGACTATAAACCTGTCTCAACCCCCATGGAAATCAGATGCAAGTTATGTGCATATGATGAATCACTTGATGTTGATCAGAATCTTTAAAGATCTATGATAGGGAGCTTGATATACCTAACAACTTATAGAATAGATATAATGTTGGTAGTCAGATTAGTGACAAGATATTAATCAACACCTAAATAAAATCATCTACTAGCAACAAAGATGATATTCAGATACTTGAAAGAGACTACATACAATGGACTATGGTACCCAAAAGGTAAGAAATTTAGGTTGACAACATACACAGATGCATACTGGGCCAGTTGTGTGGATAATAAGAGAAGTACAAGTGGTGGTGCATTCTACCTAGGAGAGCTTCTGGTTGCATGGTTAAACAAGAAACAATCATCAATTTCTCTATATACAACAAAATCCAAATACATAGTAATTGTTGCTTGTTACACGTAGGTGTTGTGGACGAAACAAACTCTACAAGATGTGAAGGTGAATTTCAGTGAACCTATATTTATTAACTGCAACAATAAAAGTGTAATAAGTATTTCAAAAAATCCAGTGTTTCATTCAAAGACTAAACATATCCCCATAAAGTACCACTTTTATAGAGAACAAGTGGTTGAGAAAACATTGACGATGGAATACATACCCACGAAAGAAAATATATAAAATATATTTACTAATCCACTTCTAGAGAACCTTTTGAATATATGAGGAGAAAATTAAACTCCTCTCACTAGTTTGTTTTAAAAAATAAAAGACTAAAAGAATGAAGAGAATATGAAAGTGAATGCATTATCTAAGGGGGAGAATACAAAGGAGCAGGAAGCATATGATTGTGTCAATATTTTGAAGCAGTCAAGAAGCAACAAAAACAATGGACCAACCTACAACTGCAACATCGATTAGGTTCATCATTCAAAGGTTCGTTCTTTAATACAAAATTTTATGCAAAAATGTACATATGTATATATCCTATATATAAGAATGTAAATAAACATTCTTAGAGGTTGGCATAGTTCAGTTAAACATTTTCATATCTACTCAAAAAATATTGAAGATGAGCCTAACTCAATGTATATTTGCATCATTAAAATTTTCTCAAAATTCTTCAGCTTCTCATGAATATGAATATGTATGTAGTATCTATCAAAGTATATTACGATAACTCATGTATTCAGATAACATTTGATCTATGATGAAATCATAAACATGAGATCTCTTCAAGTATATGAAAGCAAAAGCAAAGGTGCTGCCATGAAGCCTAGAAAAGAAAATCCTATTCATTTCTATGTTCGGTTCTAGAAGCCTTCATCATGAAGTGTCATGAGATCGATATCTGAGCCATATTATTTGCAAGTCCTATATGAAGATATCCAGACCAACAACTAATTTATCAAACTATTGGTGCAAACAATCATTTCACGCAAATATCTTCTATGATTGTGAAAAATTGCTAATCAAGAAAACTATGAAAATGGTTCTATGACTAGAAGGGAAAAATGTGATTAAGCTACATTGTTGCATATCAATGCATCACTAAGATCTATCTAAGTCCTTCAACATTTTATTATGAGCACAAATGTTTGAATACTATATTTTTTACCTAACCTCATGTATACAAATGGCGAATTCTTGAATAATTAAAGTGTATTTATCATCAAAAGAAGAACTATCTTGAAGTGCTTCAACAACATAGTTGAACAAAATAATTTTTTTATCAGATGGATATCCACGGTCTCATAAGGTTTTGAGTGTAGAATCAATTCATCAGGATCTCATCATTGTTCTAAAATAAACATTCAAATTGAAAGATATATTTTCTTGACATGAGGATATGATAAAAAAAAATTGAACCACTTTTAATGCAAAGTTCATTCACAGAAGAAATTGCATCATACACAGAGGTCATTCATACATATTGTAGAAAACGAGGCTACAATGAGGCATTGCAATATCAAATATTTTGGCAGAAAAGTTTATCAAATGAAAATGTTGAAGATTGCAATTCATGAGATCAAAATTCAAAACCACTGTGTTGCAGACTATATTCCTTACAGTCACTGAAATGAAATAATCATATTTAAAAACTTTTCAAGATCAAAATGAAATTATGAGAGCCTACTCAATCTGCGTCAATCTCAAGAGAAGCTTGAAAAAAAGAAGAAGAGGTTGTCTTTGACACAATGTTTTGTGCAAATATTTGAAGAAAATTAAAAAAGAAAGGAAAAAGGAGGGGAACAAGAATTCACCAACGCATTCCATTGAAAGAGGCATCACCAACATTGATATATTGAATAATTGCATACATTGAAATTTTTATCCAAATTCACTTTTTGTGAATTGATTACAAGAGATGACAAAGAGAGTAACGAAGCAATTCAAGGAAGAAAATGGCAACCCAAAGAGAATTGAGTGCTCAAAGAAATTCTTATCTATAATGATAAGAATGAATGTTAAAAGGGAAGGCAATAGAAGGAAGAGTAATGACTATGTGGTTAGGAATATAATTATGGCTATTCAAAATTTGACAGGAAAAAATATGGGAGCAGAGATGGCATGAGACAACAAGTCAGATAATGAATATTGACAACCATATATTTCAATCATGTACATTTCATATATTCCTAATTAATTATTGTATGGTGGAATACGCTGAAATTGGGGTTTTTTGTGCCCAGAATTAAGTAATGATTGTTGGAGAACGATGAGCATTTTCATGCAACATTATTGCACACACTGCTTTAATGATATTGTCACAACTATAATCCTATCAGGCAATGATGGAACTAGAGAGCAACATTAATGCTACTACAGATAAGCCTTGAATTGGAATACTTTTTTTAAGAACCTTTATTATACAATATTTATTGAATAACATCTTTGGCGAGTGTTAACATATGTTAATATATGCTCTTTTACGAAACAATGATTATATGATTTGAAGAGCATACAATGAACACCATTGGATCAACATTAATATACTCTCACACATGTTTTTTTTATAGCATTGATTATGTGTTAGAGAGAATATATCAATTGGTATTGATTCAATACCTAAGGTTTCTCTAATACTTATGGATTAAATGATGTCTTGGCTTATATGATATACAAATTTGGTCGTTATTTTCCAACATAATAGTTATATGTTTCAACAATGATTCCTCCATGTGGTCTAGATATGGCATATGACCTTGATTTGGAATACAAAATTGGTTTGGCATTCAATCTTACATTTATTCATTCTTTCTGGAGAAACATCCAATGTTATATGTGTGTTTTGGAGCAATGTTTACAAATGGAGGACCTTTTAGGGTTTTATGCCCTAATTTGGACAACATTATTTTATTGAACACCGACCTTCTTGACTATACAACATTGACACAAATCATCACCTCAATATATGAGTGCATTGGCATATTTCCTTTAAGGGTGGAGTTTGACATTTTTTATATGTCACATCATATTATATGCATTAATAATTCAAATGGTGCATTGGATAACTCAAATGAGTTAATGAAATAGTTATATGAATAAAGAATATTCTTCTTACAATGCAACATATAGTCTTCTCACAATGCATGATTATATATTAAGAGTTAATGCAATGGTTATATGAAGCAACATATGGTTATATAAAAATTTAATGAAATCTATATGAAGCAGTGTATAGTCTACTCATGGAGAAGAATATACTCTCTTTAGAGAAGCGTTACCACAAATATATACAATGTTCTACAGTGTTGGCACTCATTCATCCTAGCAGTGTTCATGTCCTAACGTTCTTCATATATATTGTTGATCATTCATATATATATATATATATATATATTATATATATTATTGCATTCATACATTGGAGCAACCTCAATGTGTTATTAGAGTGTTATGATAATACAACTCCCAAGAGGCTGCTAGTTATATGGAGTTGCATTGTTCTAAAGCTTGTATAAAAAGTTAATGAAATCTATATGAAGCATTGTATAGTCTACTCATGGATAAGCATATACTCTCTTTAGAGTAGTGTTATGATAACCTCAATGTGTCATTAGAGTGTTATGATAATACAACTCTCAAGAGGCTGCTAGTTATATGGAGTTGCATTGTTCTGAAGCTTGAATGCGCTATTGTGGAGCTGCATTGTTGATATTTGTTTAATGTGTTGTTTGGAGTTTTGTGTTTGTTGTCACTGCGACGACCCTCCAAATTTTTTTCCTAAATCAATTTTGGAGCCTACATGAACCATTGTTTCAAGCCCCTTAGTGTCGTCACATTGTTTTCTCTAAGTTTCACATCCTCCTAAGTCAATGTTCTCTAAGCGTTGCATCCTCCTAAGTCAATGTTCCCTATGTTTTGTCACCTAACCTTTAAAAGCACTTGCTTTATCTATCCCATGGTTAGGTGAACTCATAACTTTTCTTGACTTAGAAACTAGCATTTTTCTCCATGCACACACACGAAAAGCACTCAAAAGGAAACAAAAGCAAGAAAAAGCACTTTTAAGGCAAAAGTGCACTTCAAGATGACAAAGACTTGATTTTTTGTTGAGTGCACTCCTTTAGGCTAAAGAATTGCGCCCTCCTTGAATGTACTCCTTCATGCTTAGCTAGTGCACGCTCACTAAGTGCATTCCTTCAATGCAAAGACATGCATCCTTCTAGAACTCATGCATGTGTTTTCTTGTTTCATGTGGGCACACTCATAGAAAATAGGAGCCCACTTAACTTCCCTTGACTAACTCATTCACTCAATGAAAAGTGGTGAGTATGCATAGATGGATTTGCATGTGATATTTTTTAAATCAACCCAATTAATCATTCATTCTCATAATCATTCTCTTATGGGTTGGGTGCACATCATTGGATCAAGAAAATATTCGTCGATCTTCATTCCAAGTAAGTATTTCATGTTGATTCTATTGGTTACCTTGCATGTTTTTGATGTAGATCTTGCTTTCCTTGTTGGTGTTTCTTTTCTTTTCAATTTATTTTCCGGTGTTTCAATTTATTCTTCCCTCTACAAGTGATAATTTGTTGTCGCAGGTTGTGATTATGCATATTCCTTAACTCTTCACATTCTAGTCATGATTGCAACGACATCCATAAAAAGTTGTATATTTTTCCTCTCCACATTTCTATCATTCAATCTTGTTATTAAAACTGTCCTTGACCCATTTCATGACAGAGCCACTTCTAGAGGTTGAAGCCTTGACTAACTTAGAAAACTCAGCCCATGAAAGAAAAATTTCCCTCAAGAGTGCACTCCTTTGTTATGAAGAACTGCGCCCTCCTTGAGTGCATGAGTGCAACCCAGAGGATTGAATGTTTTCCCTTCTTCTCTTCAGCATGCGCCAATGTGCCCTCCTTGTCCTTGAGCACATGGGCACACCTTGAAGGCCTGAAGCTTCACTCCTTCGTCTCTTTAAAGTGCGCCCTTGCACCCTCTCTATCTATTTGAGCACATGAGCACACCTTGAAGGTCTGAAGGCCCAAAGCCTCACTCCTTCATCTCTTTGAAGTGTTCCCTTGATGTTTTCCCTCTCTTTCTTAGGTGCATGAGCGCACTTCAAAGCCCTGAATGACCCTTGGACTTCCTTTGTGTTTTAGAAGTGTCCCTTCCTTGTTTGCATTCATATTTCCTTTCCCATGAAAGTAGTTATGTGTCATCATAGATATGATTACCTTTTCAGTTACATTTTATGGTTCTTTGAATATGATTTGCTAAGATATTGCTCCAATATATAGAATATTTCATAAAGCTAATCTTGTCACCATGAGTGTGCTTCCACAAACAGGTGTTTGAGCTGAAAATATTGTTACTCTATCATATATTGGAACCATGCCTTCTACTACATGTTAAGTGCCCTCCAAAGAGGCTTCATAGGCGAGCACAGAAGAAGCAGTTGAAGTGAAAAAAGCATACAATTCCCATATATGTTAATACACATTGCTTCATAGACAAGTCTAGTGAGGTCACATGGAATGACATAAAAGGCACATTCATGCAAAAACCGTTTGCTAAAAACTTGGAAGATTAGAAAGCATACATCAATATTAAGTGATCCAAGATGCATAAGATCACATGCATATTCCCAGTCATCCCTTGCGCATAAGTGATTGAATGGATTCTTACGCACATGGATGATTCTTAGTTGGTGCTCTGTAGTGAAAGTGGTGGTAAGCTTGCCACTTGTTATGGATAAGACATGCAAACTTACTATAACATGCTTAGGCCCACAAAAAATGAAAATAATGAATTCTACACCAGATGGGTCGATCTTGACACAAGTGACATCATTAAATCTTGGTGTCAAGAGCCTGCTAAGTTCTGTCACTGCCCATTTGCAGTTTATCTGGTCAGGATTCTCAGAGATGTATATCAGTATCTCATTGCTATGTGTTGTCAGTTGCATGGGTGAAAGAACATTGAGGTATTTGAGGAAAATTGGATATATATGCTCAACATGGGTAGTTACCTATGGTAATATTTTCAATTGGGTAGATATTTTTTCATTTTAGTTGCAGTGTCATGTGGGGTAGGAAAAAGAATATTTGAGGGCGAACTAGGCACCAAAATTCTATATGTCTGCATTTCTATTATATGGAATTTGTGCACAATATGCTTTCCCAGGAATGTATTGGAACTAAACCCCACAAAACAAGTTTCCGGTCCATTTCGACTTCAAGGTGTTTTCAAAATCAAGTTTTAGAGGTGCATATGACAGGTTAGAAGAGAATTTCTTCACGGCCATATTTCATATTATATTTGAGATCGATCCTCCTTGCATGAACGATATGGTGAAAGGATCACTACATGATATCACATATTGGTTTGCAATGAATGAGGGTAAATATATCAAATGCTTTGGATGTCATATTTCCTTTCATCTCATGCCGTGATATGTGACCAATAAGGTGGTCTTGCAAGAAGTAGCATATCAGTTGGACAAAGGGTTGTCAAGAGTTCTTCATAGGAGGAAGAAAGCCCCTTGTCCCACCTTCCCTTTGAGGATCAGATTGTATGAACTAAAGAGCCATAAGGCAACAAATGCATAAATACAAAAATTGGATTGCTTGCACTTTGCAGTTAAATATTTCATGGATTTGATCCTAGGAGAGTGTGTAGGTGACATTATGAAAGGATTGGTTTCATTAGGGATATTCATCAATGTCTACGGTAGAAGATAAGAAAGTGAAGAACTGGGACAATGCAATTAGAAAGACATATCCAGAAACGGAAGCTAGTTCACCGCAAGATCCACTAGCTCAAGATGTGTAGGTATAAGAGAAAAAGCAAATAACCCCTAGAGAAAATATTATATCTCCTAGGAATAGGATCAAACATGATTCAATAGGAGAAAGTAGCAGAAAATGGAAAGTCGGTCCTTTGAATACATGAGCTATTCAAGCTGAATAGGAAATGAGAGAATTATAAGAAGAGGAGGAGAGGAAGCAAGATGTGTTTCTTAGGAAGCAACAAGAAGAAGAGGGTAGAAGGAAAATAGATGAGGAACAACAATGGCAGTCCCAAGAGGAAGAAGCAATGTAGAGACTAGAGGAAGAACAATTTCGGGAGATAGAGGAAGACTTGGAGGAAGATGACACCATCTAGCCCATTGACAACGAACCGAGTTCTCTAGAAGAACCTCCTATTATTATTGGTCATCTCCAAATTGATGAAATGAGAATCATTCCTACACCTAAAGACAAAGTCATGGATGTGTGCAATTTTAGTTTGATCGGCTCAAGAAGAGGATCATGCAGCAAAGGCGAAGATGCTTTCCAAATGATCCTCAAAATCTAGTTTTTGTATCTACAAAAAAGGTGATAACTTCCAATACCAGAAGGAATCTCAAGGAAATCATGGCAGTGAATGTTTCTTTTCTACAACAATGCACACTAGCACAAAATTTCTAGTTAGTTACTAAAAAAATAACTAAAATTTACATATAAATGACCATTTTTCAATCGGTGACTAATAGTGGCTAATTTACAGTATCTTATAACATGACCAATTTTTAGTTGTATTTAGCTTAGTCATTAATTGATTGTCTCAATTTTATTGTCTAGTAGTATATGTAGCCATAAATTTGGTCATTAATTTAATCATTAATTGTCACAATTAATGACCAAATGCACTACAAAATATACTACTACATGATCACCCGAGAAAACCAATTAATGCCCAAATAAATATGACCAAAATGTTGGTTGCATTATAAGATACTATAAATTAACTACTAATAGTCATATATATGCAAATTTTAGTCATCGTTTGAAATCAATTAATGACCAAAGAAATATGACTAAATTTCAATCATGTTATAAGATACTGTAAATTAGCTACTAATAGTTATATATATGCAAAATTTAGTTGTCATTTGTAATCACCAATTTATCACTTACAATAGTCATTTATCATTTTTTGGTAGTTTTATATTCATTATATAAATGTCTGATTTAGTAGTCTATATTCATTTTTTTTCATTAATAATAATTATAACAACTAATTTAGTTCTTGTACATTCATTTTATTTTTGTTCATCATTAATCAATATAAAATACTAATTTAGTAGTTTTAAATTTATTTTATGTATTCATTATTAATCTACATAAATTAATTAGTATGATTTTTTGACTAAATTAAAAAATGTCATATAATGTGCATGTTCATCTAACATAAAAACAAAAAAGTTGATTACAATACTAAACAATATCAAGCACCACTATAAATAATTTCAACCACATCAGTTATATATTATATGAAATGTAAAGTATTATAATATGAGTTTCAAACTTAATATTGGTTGGACTACAATTTACACATGAAATATTGTTTCATCACTTCAAAACATTATCATTGTATTGCCAAGGCATTGTAGGTGAATTCAAAAACTTTAAAGACTTAACTATCAATCTCTATGCGTTCGCCTGATATGGGATATTGGATTTAAGGGTATCACTGGACCAGTTCTTTCCTCTCTCTTTTTTCATTTGTCCCTCCAATTGTCATCACAATCTATGAATTTTGGTGTTGATCCCACCATCATGGTTGACAAGGCCCTCTTTTCACATTTCGAGTAAACCTACACAAATAAAATGATTAAAGAAAAATTAATACTTAGTTGAAGAAAAATATGCAACACAAAGTTCTCAATAATAAATATAATCATTTCAGTTGCCAACTACTAAAGAATCTCTAGACGACATCGTATCAAAAGAAGTAGCTTATTTTCTTTTTCAAACAAAAAGAAAAAACCAAAAAACAATAAACTTATTTCTTTCAACACTCTTCCCTCAATTGGCTAGAACTTCAGTGGGTTTGATTTGCAAATTTTCTTGATAGAACTCAAGAAACCCCCTTCAGACTATTAGTAAAGTTTGTTATTACACTGCTGAAAATCCCTTTCAATCTATTAATGAAGCTTCCTAAAAGTGTGAGTGCATTGGAATAACTATCTCATGAATGCACTAGCCATGATCATGTGTCTTTTAGTCATGCAAGGCACCAATAGAATTGATTTCACCAAAAGAGAGATGGATTACTAAAAAATAAATTATTGTTGAGATATATGTAGATCCACATACAATGAAAAAGATTTCAGCATGTGTTATTTAACTACTATTTTACCATCATATGGGGCACTTTTGTTCATATTAGTTCAAGTTTTGCAAGGTCTACATAAAAAAGGGAGATCTCTTATATCATATATATATGATACTTACGAGGTAGGAAATACTCATACTTAATCCATTTTGGATTCAACTATTTCAAAGCATCTCTGCAGATAACAAATTAAAAAAAATACATTAGTGTACAATAAGGAAGAAATATGTTGTAACTTACAAAAGGCATATCAATTAACTTAAAAGGTAAACATGTAATTAATTAGATCATGCATGGACTATGATAAGAGGTTTCATACTTAACTGAATCATGCCACTATTTGAGAAACACTAACCAAAGAAAAGTAAAATATCGAGCATGCGCCATTAAGGCACACTGTAACTTTTACCATGCAAAAAAGTGCAAAACATAACAGAAATGATTAAAACCAGAAAGAACTTAAGAGATTACTAAGAATCGTAGAAGAAAGGGGGAAAAGAAGCACAAATGACAGGTTGTAGTTAAGAAATCAAAATGTTGTGATAAAAATTACAAAAAGGACAACAAATGTCTTATTACTTGATGACATATTAAGGGTGTTAGGTCCCTATACTACTAGTGTAACCCCTTATTTTTATTAGTTCAACCCCCTTATTATATTTTTATGCCCATGTAGTCCCCATATTATTATTATTGTGCCCCGTAGAAGCCCACTATCATTATTGTTGTGCCATTACATTATTATTGTTATGTTGGCTCTGATTATTTATGACCCCTTAGACTCCTATATATAGAAAGGAGGTGTTGTCATTTGTATCATCCAAGAATTGTTCATTTGTGTAATTTAAAGGAGGTTTCCCCTTCGAAGAGGCTGATTTCTAAGGTGCTGATCTTTCATTTCTATCTTTTTGTGAGTTGGTTCCATAACATTTAGTATCAAAGCTTTGGACTCTAGGGTTTCGCTGCTCCAAAACAGGTCATCGTGGAATTTTCGCTAGAATTTTTTTTCTGCGACGTTTTAGAATCTAAAAAAACCATTTGAGACAAAATCTCGCTGATCCTCGGATCCGAATTTTAGATCTTGTCTCACTAAATTTGTGGAGATATGATCTGAGGAATTTAGGGTTTTGCAAGCTCCATAATTCCATCTCAAACAGGTCATCGTGGAATTGTTGCTATAATTTTTTTGCTAAGAAGGTTTAGATTCTAAAATTAAAACTCATTTGAGTAAAAACCTTGGTGAAGCTCGAACCCAAATTTCAGATCTTGTTTCGCTATATTTTCGAAGATACGATCCAAGAAATTTAAGGTTTCGGCAGGCTCCAAAATTACATCCTTAATAAGTGAACTTGGTAAAATCATCATAAATTTCCTTCTCAACATCATATTGAAGTTTCATAAGAAGTTACAGAAAGAGGACTTCCTGCAGTTTTCTGTGTATCAGTTTCAAGTCCAAAGGTCGAAACAGTGACAGGTGACACTTCGTACAAGTTCGCTCTTAGGAAATGGTATATAATCAGGTGACCTTGGGAGATTGTGCGTAACTCTTTCTTGGAGAATCGAATTTCAATCAAACTGGTGGCATTGGAAAGAGGAAGCAGAGGGATACCGTAGGTTAAAATTTCAGAAATGGGAGATCTGAAATTACAGAGTTATAGTCGTTTCAAGATCAAGCTCCTAGAATCAAGAAAAAGTGATATGAGGAAGTTTGATGGCAAGGATCCGGTAAATTGGATACTACAGATGGAGAAATATTTTGATCTACATGGTGTACAAATATTACAAAAGGTACATATTGCACCATTATATTTAGAACCAAATCAATTTTTATGGTATAAAGGGCTTTTTTCTTGTAAACCATTTGTCACTTGGTCAATTTTCACAGAGGAAATGATAGAACATTATGAGGATATAAAGAAAAACACATTCTTTAGCCAATTGATAAATCTCAAACAAAAGGGTTTAATGGTAGAGCATATTGAGGATTTCCAAAAATTGAATATAAGGGTAAATGATATTCCAAAGAAGCAAAGGATTGATGTCTTCATAGGGACTTTAAAGGATAACATTCAACATGAGGTTCGTCTTTGGGAACCTGATTCATTGGAGAAGGCATTCAGGTTGGCAAGAAAAATTGAAAGCGGAATTATGGAAACAAGGAATCCTACCACTCACAACTATAAATATGGAAGTGTTTTTGTTCCTAGCCTTCCACAACCTACAAGGTTTACACCACAACAATTGGAAGAAAAAAGAGAAAAAGGGCTTTGTTATATTTGTGATAGCAAATACACTAAAGGTCATAAGTGTGCTGAGAAGAAATTATTTTACATAGATTGTGAAGAGGAGGTAGAAAAGGATCAAGAAACATCAAAAGAAGAAGACATATACCAAGAACTGACCCCATAGAAACAAGAAATGAATTCGATCATATCTTGTAAAGCATTGGGAAGAATTACCACTCCTCAAACTCTCAAGATAGAAGGGCATATCAAGAAGAAAAAGGTTCAAGAAGTGAAAGATCACATCAAGCATCAAGAAATGAATCTGAACATATATTGTAATGCATTGGCAGGAATTACCACTCCTCAGACTATCAAGATAAGAGGATATATCAAGAAGAAAAAGGTAATAGTGTTGATTGATTCGGGTTGTACCCATAATTTTATTCATTGTAAGATAGTGAAGGAATTGAATTGCTTCCTATATCCAGCACGAGAGTGTCAAGTGATGGTTGCAAATGGAAAAACCATAAATTACTCTGGAAAGTGACATAATATCAAGCTATCCATGGGAGAATATGTTTTGAATAGTCCAATGCTTTACATTGCAATGGGTGGTGTTGATGTTGTACTAGGAGTCCAATGGCTACAATCTTTGGGTACAATAACTTTTAATTTTCAAGAAATCTTCTTGAATTATTATTATTATTATTATTATTTATTTATTATATTTATATTTATTATTATTATTATTATTTTTTTATTTTATTTATTATTATTATTATTATTATTATTATTTTCCCAGAAGGAAAGGAAGTTGAATTAAGGGGTATCGTAGGGAAACCAAGAAATAATCAACTCTAACAACATGGACAAAGCTTCTAAAGGAAGAAACAATGTGGTGTAATTACACAATTATGTTCGCTAGAGGTTCCCACATCGAAATCATCTATTTCTCCAGATCTCCAAAAATTCTTAGACAATTATTCCAAGATATTTGAGACTCCCAAATGCCTCCCATCTGTTTGTGATCATGATCATGCTATTCATTTTCTAGGAAGTGTTCCTCCAAACATCAGGCCTTACAGATATCCCTTTACAGAAAAGAGTGAAATTGAACTTATGGTTGCAAAAATTCTAAAGGCTGGTATAATTCACCCTAGGCAAAGTTCTTTCTTTGCTCCAGTAGTATTGGTGCACAAGAAGGATGGATCGTGGCACATGTGTCTGGATTATAGAGAGCTCAATAAGCTCAGTATTAAAGATAAATTTCATATTCCTCTCATTGATGAATTATTGGATGAATTGCATGGAGAAATTTACTTCAACAAGTTGGACCTTCATGCAGGATATCATCAAATTAGAATGAAGACTAAAGACATTCCGAAAAACAACATTTAAAACTCATGAGGGTCATTATGAATTTTTGGTCATGCCTTTTGGCCTTACCAATGCACCTTCTACATTCCAAGGTTTGATGATTCCATTTTTAAACCCTTCCTTAGAAAATTTGTGTTAGTATTTTTTGATGATATACTAATCTACAACAATTCTTGGAAGGATCATGTTCAACATGTTGATAGAGTGCTTAGACTATTGGACAAGAAACAATTGTATTCAAAAACCTCTACATGTTTCTTTGGAGTACAAGAGGTGGAATAATTGGGTCATATTGTATCTCATGAAGGTGTTAAGGAAGACCCTCAACAATTTTTTTTTATCCAACTCTTAAAGGGTAACCTCACTTTGGCACAGAATCAAATGAAACAATAGGAAGATCATCATCACAACGAAAGAAGTTTTGATATAGGCGACTGGGTATTTTTATGAATACAACCATACAATGAAATGTCCCTCATGCAAGCTAAGAAGGATAATAAATTATCACCAAAGTACTATGGTCCTTACAAGGCACTGCAAAATATTGGTACTATGGCATACAAATTGGAGCTTCATGCATCTTCCCAAGTGCCCCTAGTTTTCCATGTTTCTTGCTTAAAGAAGTTTATAAGTGACAAGCTCCCAGTTCAAACAATATTTTCAGAACTTTACGAGGAAGAAAAAATCATATTGGAACCTAAAGCAGTCCTGGAAAAAGGAACCCGACAGCTATGAAATTGATCAGTTTCAGAGTATCTCATCAAGTGGAAGAACTTAACCACTGAAGATTCCACATGGGAGGACGAGAATTTTATACAGAAGCATCTAGAACTACTCAAGCGTTGAGGACAACACTTTTTGAAGGAGAGGGGCATGTTAGGTCCCTATTCTACTAGTGTAACCCCTTATTGTTATTAATGCAACCCCCTTATTATATTGTTGTGCCCATGTAGTCCACATATTGTTATTATTATGCCCCATAGAAGCCCACTATTATTATTGTTGTGTTCTTACATTATTATTTTTATGTCGGCTCTTATTACATTATGACCCCTTAGACTCCTATATATAGAAAGGAGGTCTTGTCATTTGTATCATCCAAGAATTGTTCATTTGTGTAATGTAAAGGAGGTTGCCCCCTCGAAGTGGCTGAATTCTAAGGCATTGATCTTTCTTTTCTATCTTTTTGTGAGCTAGTTTCATAACAAAGGGAGATATTCACCCACATACTTGTACCCTTGTGTCCAAAAAATGCTTGACCATTTCCTTTATTGATATGTTTTATCCCCAAAATGATTGCTAGTTTCCTTTAGGAATAATAACTTCCACATAATACAATTCATATTATTCATAATCCATATGAGAAGGTTTATATCATCTTAGATATATAGCTCATATTTTTCAAAGAAGTCAATCCTAGTGTAAATGTATCTAGTGTAAATACAATGTGGAAGTGCGAACTCAACTCCCAAGACAATGTTGAAAGGGAGAAGTCAAAATGGGTTAAAAAATGGAACTTGGTATCTATTATAGAGCTATAGACTATAGTCAAAACAAAAGGAAATCATAATGTAGGATATGTCAGAGCCCCCAAGAGTGGGGATCTGACAGCTCTACAAAAGTGGGATAGATGGTGCACTGTCAAACTTAGTTGCTCCTGATCTTAGAGTAATGCGTGAATCAATCTTGAATGGTTGGACAAAAAAAAAATGTATGATTTCAAGATTTTTGTTACACTCACCTTCGATGTGTACACTGCAAACTAAAGATATGAGTTTTCAAGCACTCAACTGAACTAAGCATGTAATTTCAAGTGACAATATTCAACACTAAATGTGTACATGAAATTAAAAAAAAGGATATAAACAATAAAAGGTAGTAGAGATATTACACTCTTATAGCTACCTGTATTTCAATGGAGTGTATAGAACCCAATTCATTTCCATTTCCTTCATTGGTACTAAAGTCTCACCTTCCATTTGAGCAAATTTAATTCCAATTTTATTAGAGGGTGTAAATGGGGATGTAACATGTTCAAAAACATGTCATGCTTCCTTTGAAAACAAATTCTAACTCCAAATTTAAGACAAAATACTAGATTTTCCCAATATGTAAAAGATTCTATAATAAAATAAATACTGCTAACATTGAAAAATAATAAACTATTGCACTCTTAGAAAACAACAAAGAGATACTCTTTTCTTTGAAATGGTACCATTGATCCTATATAAAGCACAATATTTTGGAATGTAATCCTTCTGATTGTATACTTTTCAATACATCCATATTAAAGAAATCAAAACTCATATTAAAGATATTTCATCTGTAACAAAACTCATTATCATTTTGCGATAAAAGGAATGGAGATAAATATGGAAGTTATCTGTTCTTCTACTTTTTAAACTACAATTCATCAACTCCTCAAGTGGAACACATTCAATTTCCACATATTTATACCCATATTACCGAGAAAAGAAACACATTTCAGTCTATAGTATTTAATTGAAAGGCTAGATGTTAATCAACACAAAAGAAAATAGTTTGCTAAATTAAAAGATATGCATTAAACTATGACCAAAAACTAAAGGACGATAAATGATTGAATGAAAAGATAAGAGAAAAAAGGAGTTACTCCCATAACTACTGGAATGCAGACAACTTTACCTTTCCCTTCAAAAAACACTAGTTGAGCTGCAAGCCATTTAAAACATAGATTGTTAAGCACAATAAGTATACTTGAAAAGACTCCGCAGATATAGCAAAAAAGCTTTGTTGTTGAAAGCTCCCATGCATGGCAAGACCTCAACAATGCAGGAACTAAATTCAACCATATGTTATTGAATAAAAAGATACTTTGTAAGAGACCTAGTTGATAGAGGGAAATGGTAACAAAAACACACAAGACTAGACATGAATTTTCTTATGTTGTGTGTAGCCAAAAAGATAGACCTTCTTCCTGCAAAGTTCTCCACCTTTTTCAAATGCCTTCTGGATATCAAGAATGATGAAATAAAAACAACAATCACCACAAACATAACTTAGCTTACATAAAATGGTGCAATGAACCTTCAGTAGGTTTGGAATTTTGTAGATAGAGATAGAAAATTAATTTAATTTTCCATCTATTTCTTTGAGTTTCAGTTGTAGAAATGAAAATAATGTTTGTCTTGAGTGATAAGATCAAAATATGAGTAAAATAGATAAAATTCAATCACATACCACCAAGTTATAGAAATCCCATTTATACTTATAGACAAAATCGAATTGATTCCACTGTCCATTAACAAAATTAAAATTATTAATTGAACACCAAGATAAGATAGGACTTCATCTACCTATGCATAAACATCCCAACACCATTTTTTAAAACACCAAGACCAGAAACAAAACATATTTAGGAGTGCCATTTCACTTATTGATAAAGGCAATTAATGGCCAAATTTTCTAATACATATGTATCCACCTAGATTTTATGCAACATGTATAGATTCTAGTAGAATGGACACAACGATCTTGTGGGTGTAGAAAATAATCTTTTCTATTAAGTGAAATTTTCTTTTGCAATATAGACACACATGCAACTTATATTTTCTAGAATTAATTATTTCCACTGAGAAGCTAGACCATTTATACACACCTCGGTGCCAACTAGAAATGCAGCTAGCCATAAATCTTCCTGCAAAAGAAAATCACATACCAAATTTAAAAAATCATTCAAGAAAACAAAGCTATCCAATTTTTCAATGTGGGATGCAATCTTCTGATATTAAATTTCATTTCTTCATTTCTAATAATAATAAATATTCATGTTAGGGAAGGAATCCAACCAAAGTAGAAAAACACCAAAACATAATACAACACAAATATATTCAAGGAAAAAAAATTAAAATAGTATACAATAATGTACACATTATAATTAAACTTTGTCACAAATTGCTGCAATAGGGGAAAATGAAATCAAGGATGCTTCTGCATAACCACTCTTCCAATAAATTAATGTGTATACGCTCAAGGTCATTTTTCCATAAGCACATTGCTGAAATAATTGTCATAGAATCGTGAAAGGTTAAAACTTTTGAATAAAAAAACATCACTGTATTTATTGGTCAAATAATTGTAGCAAGCGGAAGTGGACTCCACAATGTTGAGTTTTCATGTAATAAAAGAGTGGTTGTGGAAGAATAGTTTTGTAGAAACCACAAGGAGATGTTGCAATTACATTTTAGTCCATAAAGACGGTCCACACCATGGATTTCAAACATCATCTACAAGTATAGATAGGCCATAGATTTTGACATTTCAAAGGCAAAAGCAACATGGGTCCAAAGAATAATAAGAAACTATTTAGAAGGAAAATAGAATAGTAAATAAAACAAAGAGTTGTTATCTTATACTCTTTAGTACTTTTGTAAACATTTAAGATCTAAAAGAATCAAGTATGAGAACTGAGTATTGGAGTTGTACTTGCAATTAGTGGAAAAGGTATGTTTGCCCCTGAATTATGGTGTCAAATCATATGAATATTTATGATATTACGTAATTCTTGAGTTTATTTTTTTATGATTATTCTTTGACCCATCCAGTTAAAGTTAGATTATCTATTTAAGGAACAACTCAAAAATATGAGTTTGCCTATCATTGGGTGATATTAGGACAATGCACTTTCAAATAGGAGCTACCATGTGAAAAGCTTTTTAATGGAAGGTTCTATATTTAAAGGTGTTTTCCATGACTCAAAGAAAATACCACTCATAGAAGCTTGAAAGGTTAAAACTTTTGAATTAAAAAACCATTGTATTTATTGGTCAAATAGTTGTAGCAAGAAGAAGTGGACTCCACAAAGTTGGGTTGTTAGGTATAAAAGAGTGGTTGTGGAAGAATAGTTTTGCCTAAACCACAAGGATATGTTGCAATTACATGTTAGTTCACAAAGATTGTCCACAACATGGATTTCAAGCATCATCTACAAGTATAGTCAGACCATATATTTTGACATTTCAAAGGAAAAAACATGGGTCCAAAGAATAATAAGAAACTATTTAGAAGGAAAAAAGAGTAGGAAATAAAACAAAGAGTTTTTATCTTATACTCTTTAGTACTTTTGTAAACATTTAAGCTCTAAAAGAATCAAGTATGAGAACTGAGTATTTGAATTGTAATTGCAATTGGTGGAAAAGGCGTGTTTCCTCCTGGATTATGGTGTCAACTCATGTGAATATTTACGCTATCATGTAATTCTTGAGCGTAATTTTTTTATGATTATTCTTTAACCCGCCTTACCATCCAGTTAAATTTAGATTGGCTATTTAAGGAACAACTCACAAATATGAGTTTGCATATCATTGGGTGATATTAGGACAATGCACTTTCAAATAAGAGCTACCATGTGAAAAACGTTTTAATGGAAGGCGCTATATTGAAAGGTATTTGTCATGAATCACAAAGAACATAACACTCAAAGAATATAGTCAAATGTTTGAATGGTATTGGACTCTAAAAATGTTTTTATTTGTTATTATCCTAATAGAAACTAATGCAAACTGGCTTTATGAAAATCATGGCTATGTCCCCTTTGCAGCACACCAATATGTTTTGCACCAAAACACTGTTGATTCATAAAATTCTCTACAATCTTAAAACATTGTAATTTCGTGCCCATGAAGACGCCTTCTTGCATTTAAGATCATATTGACATACAATCAAGGTACCAAAATGGGTATTGGAAGTACAATGTGTCTCGGTGTATCTGCTAGGGTTATTTGTAACAAGGATATATATTATATTACGATATATGTCTTGAAACATTTTAGTAGGTGTTAATATTTATGCACCTTCTCATCACATGTATATATATTATATTTCCATATGTGTCCCAAAACATTTTAGTACAATTCTAGATAAAAGGCAATGTACCATGGCATACTCCATAAACCTACATGACTCATAGCATTTTTTGAATTAAATTGTGAAACTGCATTGAAAAGGACTCAAAAGAGTTTCAATACATTCAAGAGAGATAAAGGTCAAGACTAATACAAATTTATTTTCCCCCACATGTACAACTAACAAAAATAGAAAGGAACTTTCCACACAAAAATACATAATAAAATATCTTTTCATCAATGAACTTGACAAATCTACCATCATTTATATATACAAAAAATATATAAAATCAAATATTTAAATAAAATTTTCAAAAGTGTACAACAATAAAAAATAATTTGAAGTGTGAATAAACTTTGACGTGTTGTCAGATAACTATCCTGCAACACAAAACAAGTATTATTAGGCACAAGCTAGAGTTTCAATTATTGAGGAGTTTACAACAATTGAAAAACATTTACAAAAGAATAAAAAAACATGAAAGGATCTATCCTACTATTTTCCAATATAGTTAAGACAAAAATGACCTTCCTCAAGTACATTAAATAATAAATATTTATGGAAGCATCCTCTAAAATGCAAAGGTTGTGAAAATTCCTTAAAGACTTAGGGAAAACACATATTGTAAGTTATCTCACATGCTTTAGGTTCAAATTGGAGTTTGACAACAACAAAATGATGAATGCATGACATCAACAACATAATGATAAGAGAGGAGCAACCTTACTGAATCTAGATCATGATGTCATAGTTGGCTATATTTGAAACTTGATATGAAGAATCTACAGATTACCATCTATTACTAAAATTGTAATTTTTCAATGAGATTTTTTTTTTTTTTTTTTACTATTTTTGTCATTCCTATTGTTCCTACACATATTATATATTCCAAGTTTCTGGCAAATATTTATTACCCGAGTGTTTCCAGTGTGGGTTTGACAAATAGAAATCAAAGGGAAAAGTTTGCAATTCAAAATGCACACTTAAAAAAGAATGAAACAGGGCATTAGTGATTTACCGGTGTATGTTACGGCAATGACTTTCATATTGCTCCTCTTTTGACGGCCACCAATCAAGTTCCCCACCTGTGAAGAAGCACAAGACCAACTTTAATTTTTTTTTCAAAAAACAATGAGGATAAAACTACAACCATATACTTAGACTTAGTATCATTAACCAATTTCAATGTGCTCCTTGGAGAAACCAATTTCATCCATACACGGTTTATATCCAGAAATAAACAAACAAAACCATATCATATTATAATGAATTAAAAGAAGAAAGAAGCATACCTTAGGCACAAGTAATTCCATAGAAGCAACATTATTTCCATCCCATTTGGGATTCGAAACGTTGGTGTAAAAATTCTCTTACTGTGGATTCTCCGATCAAACACTCAAAAAGCACAAACCACAGATCTCTGAAATCCAATATCTTATCCCTATACGGAGGGGATTATTTCCATCATCATTGATCCACATGTAAAATTCCTTGATATATTTTGGATAGTTGTACACAATTACTAGCTTTTTAAATATCTCTTTTGTGAAATATCTGCATCAATTTATAAAATAAAACATCAACAACATTTCCCATCTTTTCACCTTCCTAAATGCCCATATGCAACTAAAAAAATGTAGATGGTATAAGCAAAACAATATTTGGCATTTTGATTTTAACATGATGTCAATGTGTTATTTTGTCTTACACACCTCTCATGCTCTGATGCTAAATCAATGCCCCACTCCACCTCATTATCAAACTTCTTATCTATAACATATTTGTTTTCAACCACATGCCACAATTCTCAAGCCTTTCTTGTTTATGAAAACTTAGAAATCCTAGAAACTCAACATTATAAGCATCTATGCATACACCCAAGCTACAAAAAATTCACAAGTTTCTCTAGAAGTTGAATTGCTTCTGTGTAGGTAATACAAACAAATGAGGTATTTTCCACTAAATGAAGCCACTCTATATTTGTCTTATCAAACATTTTTGACATGAATTCCATATCATCAAGGAAGTTTTCAAGCAACTATTAACAAAAAGAAATTCACAGTGTTCTATGTAATTCATGTCATCCTACAAATTAAAGTGCAATCAATCATATATTCAAACAAGGAAATTTAGAATTTGTCAATTTCCATCAGTCTTGCTGTAGAAATTTCACCTGTAGAACAAAACAATATATGCAGTGTCCTAAAGAATAATATTTGTTCTACTTTTGCAAAACATTAAGCGGAAGCATAATTGAAATCATGAGCAACATCAAGTAGAAACATGCATAACTGATCAAGAGAATTAATCACACATAACACAAGATATATCCATGGGGAAGCACCATCATAAAACCCCAACCATGTATTATCAATCAAGTGGAAATCCTCTTCACAATACGAAAAGAATTAGCTCTCAAGCTATTCAGTTCTCAATGAACTATGAAGATATGTCTCATGAACCACCCAAGCCCTGTTTATATAGGCTTTCCCTATGGTCCTTACATAGTTTGCTTAGGAAAT
>APFE030838074.1:126100-211560 GCA_000404065.3 Pinus taeda | reverse complement strand
GGAGCACTGGTATTGATGCGGGGAGTTCGAATTGGAACTCTGTACAAGCTGCAAGGTAGCACTGTTGTTGATGGGAGCAATAGTTCTATGGTTCCTGAAAATGGAGCAGAAAATTTAGTGGTCTCTAGAGAGAAGACCATGCTGTGGCATCAAAAGGCTTGGACATATTGGAGAGAAGGGCCTTCGAATACTTCATGGTAAAGGTATGGTAGAAGGTATGAGTAATAGCTCTCTCGATTTTGATTTCTGTAGAATTTTTACTGTAGATCACCTGATATATGAAATGTCCTAAAGCATAATACTAGATCTACTTCTACCATAAACTTTGCAGAAGCTTAAACATATATGAGCATCATCAACCAAGAACAGATATAATTGAGAATGAGAAGTAATCAACCATAACACAGAAGATATAACACTGGGGAAAGAACCAGCCTAAAACCCCAACTCTGTATTATCATACAAGTGGAAATCTTGTTCAAGTTACAAAAAGAATCAGCTCTCAAGCTATCCTGCTCCCTCTGCAATCAAACAATACGGCTTTCAGACTGAATAGACATAGAATATATCTTCCTCAAGCCCTCCAAGCCTCCTATTTCCTTGCGCAGTTTTGATTGGGGTCCAATGATGTCACATGTGTGAATTGGCCTCATCACAGTCACTGTAACATCTGATCCAACTGTGCAATCCTTAAGGAATAATATTCCTTCTCCATGCAAAGAATAGTCACAATGGAATATTCTTGCAATTGATAGTACACTGTCCCTCCATCTAATCTCAACTGGGTCTCTGACTGAACTAACATGCATGAGTTATCCATGAGTGAATACTCAGTTATCTGAGATACAATAGTTACATACACGCAAGCATTAACTAACTGAACTCTCATTAATTTAACAAACTGTTAAATTAATCTAGCTGGACTTGACTCAGTTAAATAAGCCAAATAATTACAACTCAATATTACAACTCACTCTTATCTCTTTAAACTGATGGATAAATCTCTCAATCAAAGGAGAAATTGTTGCATGTCCTCACATAGCCTTCATGTTCATAATTCCTTAACTAATTAACTCAAGATGAATTAATTAATCAATTTACAAACAAATGTTAACGTCAAATCCGAATTTTACTTCCTATCTTTAGTCCAGGCATTGACTAAAATAAGAAGGGATCTCGAAATGCTATTTTTAGAAAATCTATTTTTAGCACTTTCACTTTTCACCCATTGTTGCTAAGATCCACAATGGATGAACTGTAATTGATAGCAGTGATATTTTTAGCATTTCTTGTTGCACTTTTCAACACTCCCTCTCAACAAGAAAGGGATTATCAATAGCCCCAATCCTATCTCTGTGAAACTCAAACTTTCATTTTGACAATGCCTTAGTCGAAATATCTGCATCCTGCTCCTTGGTCGAAACATACTGCAACATCATGATCCTCTTAACCACATAGTTCCATAGATGATGGTAACAGATATCTGTGTGCTTGGAACTGTCATGAAACACTAGATTCTCAGAGAGTTTTATGAAACTTTGATTATCACAGTATATCACTATCGGATCCATCATCTAACCAAACAATCCCACTAGAATCTTCCGCATCCAAATGGCCTCGCATGTTGCCTAATTGGCAGCCATGTATTCAGCCTCTGCTAAGCTAAGTGCAACTGATCTCTATTTCCTACTGTACCAAGAAACTGTAGCTGAACCAAGATTGAAGATTCCTCCAGAAGTGCTCTTTTGGTCTGATGGACTACTAGCCCAATCCGCATCTGTGAAGCCTTGCAGCTTCACTCCCTCTGTCTGTTTGTACCACAATCCATACTATGTAGTTCCTTTGAGATATCTCAGCAGATGCTTCGCTGCTTTCCAAAACAGCTTGGTAGGCTGAACCATAGCTTGACTCAGCTGGTTCACCACAAAGCATAAGTCGAGTCGTGTGTTCACCAAATACATAAGTGAACCCACCAACTGCCGATAAACAGTAGCAGCTACCACCTCACCTAAATTAGCATCCTCCTTCCTCCAGTTCCCAGCTAGAGGAGTCTGCATGGGTTTGCACTTCTCCATGTGAAAGCGCCTGAGTATCTCATTGGCATACTTGCCTTGAGACACAAATACTTCCCCAACTTTCTGCCACACTTCCATGCCTAGAAAGTAGTGCATGAGGCCCATGTCCTTCATCTCAAACTCTCTTGCAAGGTCTTCCTTGCAAGATTTGATCAGCTGACCATCACCTGTCAAAATTAGATCATCGACATAAAGTACAATAATCAATGGCTTACCTTCTACCATGATGTAGTAAAGGTTCGCATTTGCTTCACTCTTGGTGAATTATGTTAGATTTATAAAAAAATTAGGTTAAATAAAATTAGTAACATATATATTGAGTCAGCTTGTATGACTCTTTTTGTGTTAATAACTCTTTTGTTGATGCCTATGGTGTATATCAACCACATTTATTAATGTGATTGTGCTAGTATATATTATAATAAAAGATATTTTATATTATATTAAAGTTAGTAATATTCTATTAATCCAAAATTAATAAATTTAATATTAACACACACACACACACACATATATATCATTTAATTTAATATAATAAAAATAATATTCTTTTATAATTAATTAATTTAATAAGGTTTTTACATGACATTATAATAAAAAGTCTAATAAGATTTGGAATTTTAAAATGAGGTAAAAGTTTAATTTTAGATTATTCAACTTTTTTTTATAGAGGCTTGATCTAGTTACATAGCTCGATTGAGCTCCTGTTAACCACATAAATTGCTCAATCGAGGGTTTCCTAAACCCTCGATCGAGCTATTTAAATTTCAAACTTAGGCACTCGATTGAGCACTTTAAGCACTCGATTGAACCTCTTAAGTCCTAAAATCATCAATTTCAACACCCCTTCTGCAAAATTTTCTACAACTCCATTTTTTACCCAAGCGAACTTAGGGCTAAATTTTTCCCCAGGTGGAAAAGTTGGTCACGTTAAACCCATGAAGGAATCCTCTATCCAATGGCATATGAGTTTTACATTTTCGAATTCATATGATATTTTTCATCTAATTTCTTTTAAACATAATGCTTGAAGTTTTTATGAACTATTTTAAAGAAGTTGAATAAAAAATCAATATCGTAAAATATAAACAACAATTTTTTTTTTAAATACCACTATCTTCGTTGACGAGTCCGCTTCAAAAGAATAATTTTGGTTTTTCAATTTATTTAAATAGTTGAAAAAAACCATAGGTGAACACATGCGTCTGCAAAATGAAATTGAAATATTACTTTGCCAATTTTGAAAAATAATAAAAAATATATTTTTGCATAGAAAAAAATGATATGAAAAAATTAGCTCTCTGTGTAGATCATGATAAATATATATATTTTAAAAATACACATTTTAGACTAAGTTATGCTACACAAACACACATACCTCTTAAGAAATGTGAAAATTTGCAAGGACAAGCATTTCATTCAATGGAAAATTGACATATTATATGATACTAAATATTTTTGCAAAAAATATCATTAGGACAACAACAAAATTCTTCACAATTTGTCTTTTTACTCCGAATCAAATTAAATAGTGCTTATATGAATTTTGAGGGCTTCAATTCGATAAAAGAGGAAAATTTTGAAATTTCATCGCTACATTTGGCCCAAAAGTGTAAACCATCTTCATGCTTTTACCCTTATAAAATATTTGTCAATTTTTCGATGAATAATGGATTTAAAAAATCATAATAATTACAATGTCACAGGTCAATCTTTCTAGAAAAGAAAATGGATACTGAGACATCATATATTCACTAGTAGAAAAGGAGAAATTAGTGACTTGGTGACTAAAAACATTAGTCACCACAGATTTTCCAAGTGAAATTAGTGACAAAACTAAAAATGACTAACATAAATCACTAATTTAGTTGTGGGTTAAAATATGTGATTAGCTAATAAGTAATACAACTAAAAATGACTAACATGAATGACTAATTTAGTCTAAGAACAAAAATACAACTACCTAACAAGTACTACAATAATATGAATTAGTTTTTTATGTTAGTAATCTTAATTATGTCAAGCAATCTAAACTTACAAGTGATAGGGGATTGAAAGGTTGTTAAAGATTGGTTGAAAGGTTATCTTTCCTTAAATATTTCTTCATAATCACATGGTGTATAGGTGAGCCAACTTTGCATTATTTATCACTAATAATTTGTAATTTTAAAAATATGTTTTTTAATAAAAAAATATTTTATGTACTTTTTAAAAATCTATTCGTTGAATCTAATTGGATCTAGTTCCAAGTTGAAATTAATTTGAAGAGAAATTTTATTTTTTAAGATTATAATATCAAATAAAAACTACTTTAATTTCATATTAACCAACCTAGATCCATCTTAACCCTGGATCTGTCAAGCACCAAGAGGGATCTAATTTCTCGAGGTGCAAACTTTTTTTTCTAGTGCAAAACTTGAGGAAACGTTTGCACCTCGAGAGATTGGATCCCTCTTGGCACTTGATAGTTATAGGGTTAATATGGATCTAAGTTGGTTATATAATACAATATAATATCTATATTTTTATTTGTCTCTTTGTTATTCCCTCTCTCTATCTCACCCCCCAAACATACACATGCTCTCTCTCCCTCTCTTCCCCTTCTCTCACTCTCTATCTATATCCTTCTCTCTATTCCCTCCCACTCTTCTCTCTCCCTCACTCTCTCTCCATGACTCCCTTATTACCCCCTCTCTTTTTCCACCTTTCTCCCTCTATGTTTTTCTTGTTCCCTCCCTCTCCTGCCCCCTCCAATTCCATCTCTCTCTCCTCATCTCTATCTTACTTCCTCTTTATCCCTTATCTCCCACCTCCCTCTATCTCTCCCCCCCAAATCTCTCTCTCTCTCTCTTCTCTCTCCCATGCCAACTCTATCACTATCTCACCCTCCCTGTCCTTTCTCCATCTCTATGCCCATCTCTCTCCCTTCCCCTCTTCTCCTCCTACTCTATTCCTTCCTCTCTTTCTCTTCCCTCCTCTCCTCTCCCCTCACTTCTCCCTTGATCTCCCCTTCTCACTCCCTCTCTTCTCACCTCTATCTCTCTTAATTCTTGTTCTTCCTTCCCTCCTCTCCCACTCCAACTTCCTCTCTCTCTCTCTCTCTCTCTCTCTCTCTCTCTCTCTCTTCCTTCCTATCACTTCCTCCCTCCCACCCCACTCTTTGTCCCCCCCATCACTCTCTCTTTCTCTCTCTGTAGCATAAAAATTTATGCTGAAACACAAATGCTAATAGCTTATAGATTTAATTGTTAAAAAATACACAAAGGTATTTAAAATAATTATTTATTATCATTATATTAAGATTGTATGATATGGTTTCAATATACAATGAGGACCCCACTTTTATACCTCAGCAGTTGACCTTTCGTGAATGGGCATGTCTTTCAGACGCACCTATTCACTTAATTAATGACTTATTTAACCTAAATAACATTTAATTATTTAATATTAATATTTATTTTATTTAGCTAATTGTTATGAATTATATTCATAACATAACATCTCCCTTTGGAAGCTTTGTCCTCAAAGCTTTAACACTGGGGTTTTCTTCACTTAGTTGATGTATACAACTTTAGTCATTAATTCATCAATACTATTTTCCTGATTTTTTTTCTGAGTCTAAAAAGATATATATATATATAATATATATATATATATATATATATATATATATCTATATATATATATATATATTATAATATATATATAATATTATATATTAACTTTATATTTTATTTATTTTTATGATTCTATAATTTTTTTATTTTAAACTCTATATATAGAAATATATATACTATATATATATAATATATATATATATATATATTCTTTCTGATTTTTCTTCGATTTGTTAATAAAATTAATTAATAACGTAGAAACTATGTATTAATTATAATACAACATTATAATAGATAATAAAATTCTTAATATATATAGTTCATTTTTTGTTGTTGTTGTTGTTTTTTTTTTTTTTTTAAATGAGGTACGAGGTACAACGGTTGACTGAGACAATGACTCCTCATTCTTTCGGCATTAATACTCTGGTGTTACATTCCCTACGTGGTGGCAGGTTGCTCCACAGTGGCCTTGCAAACGTCGTGGTGTTAATACTGTGGCTTCTGGTCCCTGCTCCATGTCTGTATGATGACTGGCCACGCCGATTGATGAAGACACCTGTTGATCGAGAGGTTATGCCTCTTGGGGGCGAAGCGCAAATAAACGAATTTTTGTTGACTGAATCATATTTGAAACGGTCAAACAGAAGATTCAATGCTGTGCATAGTGCGAGGCCAACAGTCCATTGATCAAATGCATCACTACAATAGGCATAAGCCATATCTGCGCAGTAGATGAGATCGACACTAAGCGTCGGTCGATCTTTCAAGATGTAATTGATCAAAACTCTAAAAAAAATCTCCAAGTGATGTACTTGCAGATTGTGAAACATGACCTCCATGATGCCGACGATTTTGCGCACATCTTTCTTGTAGCATCCGACATAATAATTAGAATTGCCGGCAAACAAAACCTCCTGTAGTATGCCATAGAAGGCCTCAACGAGGGACCATGTGCCTATAATATAAACTGTGTCCTATTGACTGAAGCCTGTAATCTCCCCAAGTTTAACTTCCTCCCTACAGACATTCACAATATCATTGTCATCCTCGATATCACCGTCATCCTCGTTAAGCAGACCAACTATAGAGAAATAATGGCTCAGAGTTGTAATTACAGTAACCAATCCATCCAGAACCGTGGGAAGTTCCCTCAACAATATTGTGTCCACTGTTGCAAGATCCTTATAGGGCATGCCGACAATAAGCTTTGTTGCCAGTGATTTGTACAAAATCTCTGGTGTCTTTTCTGTTCCTTTCTGCTCTTTACAGTCAGTTACAGATTTCAACTTAACCTGATCATTGAGTGCGGAAAGAACTGCATTCAACGCCTTGAGAGGGTCCTCCAAATGATTTAACAGAATTTCAAAGATTTCTGCAGGAGTCATTTCGACTTCAGTCTTCCTCATGCTCTCCTCCACAGCTGAAAAAAGTGGATGGTCTTCAATCTGCAAATAATTAAAGGCAAGAGTTTTGAATTGAGAGAAAGTACAGAAGGAGAGGAGTATGTGCATGTCCATCCTTTCAGATCTTAACAACACAGGGTTAAGCCTATCCTTGTGGTTTTTTGTGAAGATGATAATTCGTTCCTCACCATAGTAGGACCACAATCCATCCATGAAGTTAAGAACTCCCAAAAGAGTTACACAGCTTCTGCTTTTATGTTCATCAGAATTCGGAGGGTCGGAAAGCCTATCCCATAGATTGAGTGGTCAGTCAATGTCCTCAATAACAATGATGGATGCATTGTTGATTTGCAAGAGAAGCATACGAAGGTCGGAGTTGTCGTAAACCCTTGTGAGGTCCAGGTCATTACACATCGTAGTTCATATAGTTAGCTATGGCAGCCACGAGACCAGATTTACCTGTTCCAGGGGGTCCGTACAGAAGGTATCCTCGCTTCCAAGCATGGCCAACTCTGTTGTGAAACTCCTTTCCTTTCTTGAAGTAGTCGAGATACTTTATGATTTTCTCTTTCGTCGTTGGATCGAGGGCCAGAGAATCGAAAGTCAATGGATGCCTAAATGGAACACTGGTCCATGATTGCGTATTGGAATGGATGGTTATGCCCCTGTTCTGTTTCTTGATTTCAGCTGCACGTCTAGCAATATGATTAAAGTAGGTACACAATAAGTGCTTGCTCGGCTTCTCTATTTTTAGAGAAAACCAACGCCTATTGATCAGATTTTTAGTGCCAACTTGTTCAACGTGGTGAGACCACCAAACTGTTTCTCCGTTGAAGGATTCCTGTATAGTCTCCCCAGAAGCGGAACCAAATTCCGCTCTGTTATTCCTAATAAAGTCATTTTCTATCATCTTTCTCTTAACTTGCGCATTATGCTGATTTGTGTTTAGCATAACCCCTTCTTCAACATTTTCCATATTCATATCATCAACTTTATTTATATCATTTTCATATTCGACACTATCAACATTTTGATCAAATTCTTCTTCATTCACATTTTCCTCTGGACATGCTTTAACTTCTGCAATTGATTTTTTCAAATGCTGAGATGCTTCTTGAATTTCACTACAATGTTCGATGCTTTCACGACGTGAATGTAGTGGCACATTGTGCGGTTAACTATGTTCAAAAGCCTGCATGATTATATTGTGTGCCATGGCTTTGATCCCACTGTAGCATAAAAATTTATGCTGAAACACAAATGTTGATAGCTTGTAGATTTAATTGTTAAAAAATACACACAGGTATTTAAAATAATTATTTATTATTATATATAAAATGTATGAGATGGTTTCAATGTACAATGAGGACCCTGCTTTTATACTTCAACAGGTGACCTTTCGTGAATGGGCATGTATTTTAGACATGCCTGTTCACTTAATTAATGACTTATTTAACCTAAATAACATTTAATTATTTAATATTAACATTTATTTTATTTAGCTAATTGTTATGAATTATATTCATAACACTCTCTCTCTGCCCTCCAACTTTTTCACTATCTCCCTCCCTCTCTCCACCCCCTCCCCAACTCTCTCTTAAATTTGATCACATTGTATTGTGTCTAAGAAATTATCTAAATTAAAAACACTTAATTGGTTGTAAAATATTAAACATATATTTTGGATCAATCATGTCAATGAAAATAAAATAATGAAAAAAATTAAATATATTAGTCAATTTTGTGTTCTCTCAATCCCTTGGATCCTTAGCTAAGATGGATCTATGCTGGTTCTTTATATATATTATATATATATATATATATATATATATATATATATATATATATATATAATATATATATATATATCCATCTTAGCTTAATTTTATTAAACCTTAATTTAATTTCTATGGGAATATTTTTAGTAGTCATGAGGATAGAGGGTTTAGCTATATCTCAAATTGTAACATTTTCCCTTTTAGATTTAATTAAAAAAACGTTGTAAATTAATTAAAATGAAATATTTTTACTATGAAATAAGTTATGTTTTTTCGGCATGTGGTATTGATAAGCCATGGTATTGTCCCATGGTATTGTAACAAAACAGATCTACAAGTTATCCATGGTAAAATGAGGGTGAATATCCATGGTTCATATTGTTATAAAATATTTTGATTGTGAAATAATTTATGTTTTTTGGGCATGTGGTATTGATAATCCATGGTATTGATCCATGGTATTGTAACAAAGACTATTTTTTACAGGTTAATAATATCTACCATAATAATCTTGTCATATTGCTATAAAATATTTTGATTGTGAAATACTTTTTTATTTTTGGGCATGTGGTATTGATAATCCACGGTATCCACCCATGGTATTGTAACAAAGGCTATTTTTTACAAGTTAATAATATCTACCGTAATGTGGGGGTGAATATCAACTGTTAACAATTATGTCATATTGTTATAAAATATTTTAATTGTGAAATAATTTTGAATTTTTGGTCATGTGGTATTGACCCATGGTATTATAACAAAGGCTATTTACCGTAATTTAGGGGTGAATATCACCGTTAACAATATTGTCATATTGTTATAAAATATTTTGGTTGTGAAATAAGTTATAGTTTTTGGACTTGTAGTATTGATAAGCCATGGTATTGGCCCATAGTATTGTAACGAAGCCTATTCACAAGTTAATAACAACATTAAAATATAACAATTTGAATTTCATTATTTTTATTAAATTAACTTTTTGTTATTAATTGAGGCCATATTTAAATGTTTACGCTCATCCCAATATCATTTTTAACTTCTTATTCCTCTTTTTAATTTAGTGTCTTACACAAAAATAACAAATTCTTATGAAAAATAAATAATTTAACCCAATTGCAATTTATATATTTTATTTTATATTATAAATGTTTGTTTTACTTTTTCCATTATAAATATTTCTTTTCTTTTTCGTTTGCAGTTTAGCGTTGGGTTCAAATAAAAATACAATATTCACAGATTTCAACATCCCATTGTAGCACTACATTTTTCTCTGCCTTGTTGATATCTGCATGGAAATTCTAGAACAAGGAAGACCATCAATGTGATCTATGGATTCCATGGGATCCGAACTCCAGATGGAGTTTGCATGGGAAACACTTTGGGAGAGCATCAACCATTAATTAGATGGAGGAAGGGAAAGGTCAATTGGCATGGAGATTTTGGCCATTTGTACATGGGTATGAATTTGGACTTTGGAGACTTCTTCCTTTTTACTAAAAATGATTTTTGTTCTTATGGGTAAACAATTTCAAGGGTTTACATGATTAAAGCATGAATTTCATCTAGAGTTGAGGGTTTAATGATTATGATAATGCAGATCTTGATTGCGACCAACAATTCATCAAAAGACAATTTTGCATGTCCTTATTGTATAAAGGGTTTAATGATTATGATAATGTAGATCTTGATTGCGGCAAAAAATTCATCAAAATACAATGGATAAGTAAGCATTTTTCATGTCCTTATTGTATAGATCAATTCTCTCCTCCCTAATTTTTCTGGGGTAAGAATGCATGAAATTTTATTTTTTATTTTCACCTTTTTTTAGTGGTTGATTGTTTATGTAATGGACTCCACGATGCCCAAATTAAAGGGCTTGAGTGATGAAAGAAATTTTTTTGGTAGGATGCAAATACTATACCTTCCTCAAACTTTGTTACA
Organism: Pinus taeda; assembly: GCA_000404065.3. Taxonomy (NCBI): domain Eukaryota; kingdom Viridiplantae; phylum Streptophyta; class Pinopsida; order Pinales; family Pinaceae; genus Pinus; species Pinus taeda. Next base: position 200,746 of record APFE030838074.1, on the reverse strand, counting down.
TCAAATTAAAATTTCTTGTAATCATGAACATAAGATATTTTTTGTTTCATCCTTAGATTCTCATCTCAATGCCTACAATTTTAAACCATGTTACTATATTTTAAGTATAATATACTTAGATCCTTTAAACCTTACAAATCTCAAAATATTAGGTTAATTTCATCTAAAAAGGAAGAACCTGAATGACTTTTGCAATTTAGACTCAATGCTTACAGACAATCATTAAAAATGGAAGAACCCAAATGGTCTGATAACTTTTACCCACCCATCAATTTCCAAGACCTTTGCTATTATTTTGAACCTAAACAGAGAGAGTAGAAGAAGAAGAGGAGCCTGGATGAGGTGGACCCTAACCTGCTTGATACTTTTCAAAATTTGGACATGCCTTGACTAGAAGAGAAGATTGACCAACATTGTTGTAGATGTTGTTTTTTAAAGTGTTTTCATTACTACCATGCATAGGTAGACTCTATAGGTAGTTGAGGTTATCTTTTTCTGCTATAAAAGGTAATTAAGGAGTATCTTGATCTAGTTAGGAAGCAAGTTGGTAGGGTTGATTCTCGTGCTGATAACTATTATGTTGCATTGTATTTTTTTGTTTTACTGATAGCTACTTCTATTAAATCCCCAAGAACACTTTGTAACCCATGGAAATATCCACTTATTCCAGGATGAATGAGATGGAGACCAAGAGGTTTGAGAAGACTCTTATTGTTGTAGATGAGAGGAGTTCTATGAAGGTTTCACTGCACCATTTTATGACACTAATCATCTCCATGCCACAATAGTGGATATCTTGCACTGAGGGAGCAACGATAAAGTATTCCATTGCCAATAATTGGTATGTTGGGGACGAGAAATACAAACATGGGATTTATAATTTTATTACGAAAAGAGTTTTGTGTGATGAAGACAAATCAAGGATTTCATGGACCTGAGTAGAGACTAGTTCGACAATAAACTGGAAATACTCAAGCATTATTTTGAAAGGAAATGATATAATTGGAGAGTTCTATTTTGTTGCCTTGAAAAATAACTATCAATAGGGGGGACAAAGATGATCCATATAGGGAAGAATTGTAGGAGTATGATTGTTTCTAAAATTATATCTATATGAAATTCAAGGAACTACTACAGAGGATTAGTGCAGGTGCAACCAAATTCTCATAATGCAAGGAATTTTTGATAGTGTAAATCAATGCTCATCGGTGACCACGTAGCTACAAAAAAATTATCGTTACATTTAGGTACATTTTTAGTTGCATTCTAAAGTCTAATTTCATTTATTGATAGTCCTTCTTGTGTCCTTGTCTCTCTTAATTTCAATGTGGTAGGATTCGAATGGGTTAAAAATTCAAGCATATCATTGAGTAAAATAGACGTCCTTCTTGTGTCCTTGTCTCTCTTAATTTCAATGTGGTAGGATTGGAATGGGTTAAAAAATCAAGCATATCATTGAGTAAAATAGACACCCACATGTCACTACATGTCATTGTGTATACTCTTTATTTTTGATACAATTAGAAGTGAACAATATGTTGTGTGCACAACTAAAAATCCTAACAGGCATTATGAATCCAGTCTTAGCATGGAAATCGAAACCAATAATCATAAAATATCAATAAATTTGTGGCACAGAGTAAAAAACACAATAAAATATTCTATGCCAACATTGTCTATTTAGTGCAATATACTATTAATATTTCATAATTTTTAGAGATTGTGGGTGTCATGAAGTTTCCCTCAAGCAAAGTTACTGACTTCAAGATAAGATGGTCAATGAAACTATTTACTTTAAATAGGCTAAATTTAGGTAATGAAAACAAGTTTTAAAATCACTAGAAACACCACCCCTATTTGCTAAACTTAGGTAATTAAAACAAGTTTGAAAAGCACTAGAAACACCACCCCCACATAATTTTATTTCTAGTTGTACAAGATAATATTGAATAAAATTATGAGAACTTCCATTTAAATTGACTGCACATAAAATAAAAAACAAGATTGATGCTTTTAAAAGCTATATCCATCATTAAATATAAGATATGACAAGCATGGATCATAACTTTAAAGGCTATATCCATCACCAACTATAAAATAAGAGTTAATGAGATGAGAAAAAGTTTTTCTTGATATAACATGTAAATGTCATATTACTTGTAAATCATGCATATTGTATCCTATTGTTCATATGTTAATTGTATAACTTCAATTTGGATAATTTTTAACATTTAAATTGTCAAATATGTAGAAGTTACATTACACTAGCTTAAATCCGTACACAAATAAAACATCAGAAATATGGCAGGGGAATGAGTAAGCATTTTCACATTGGTTTAGAAGTTCCCCTTGGTTGGTGAAGAACCAATTCAATGTTGTTTTTGGTGGAGTATTAAGTTATTAACTGAAGATAATAAAAAATTAGTCTCTTAAATGAAAACGATATTTAGAATGTTATATAGAAGTTACATTTCATGTAGCGATATCTACCCTGACATAACTATAATATTCCAACTCTACTTTTTTGTGTAGAAGTTACATTTCATGTAGCTATAGAAGGTACATTTACGTGTTTTAGATACAAGTTACATTTTACATAGCTATATCTACCCTGACATAACTATAATACTCCAACTCCATTTTTTTCACACTTTTCAACATTTTAAAGATTTTTCTATTTTAGTGCGATTATGAAATTATATAGTTGGTATTATATAAGACATCTCCTATTTGCAACATTTTTAATTCTTAAGTGGGATTTTGGGTAGGCTTTTTTTACTACCATATATCATGTTTTAAGTAGATGGTGTTTTATAATTCACCCAAGAGACTTTAGGAGCAACCTTGAATTGCATGCTTGTTTCCATTATACATCTAATATTTGCAACCTTTTCCATGTCAAGAACCCAATAGCCCATGTTGAACATGAAGAAAATACCTCAAAAATTGGGGAATATCAATTATTCTATTTCTAGAGGGGATAGATCCAGAGAATGCAACAACAACTATCATAAATGGATTTTGTCAAGTTGTATTTAATGAAATCCCACTAGAATTTGCTACTAAAGTAAATCAATTGATGAATTTGAAGCTTGAAGGTAGTGTTGAATAGGTGTTGCAAGGTATCTCTATAACAATATATATCTACATGATTCTAATGCCATGATATGGTGTCTCAATAAAGCTATTTTCCAGTGACAGGTGCTAGATGTAGATAGCTTTCTCATGTCCTACAGGTAAATCGTATCATTATATTTCTATGAAATCTTGGAATGTGTTCAAAGTTTGCCTGAGATAAGGAAATATGTATGTACTCTTGAATTCATATATGTTGTAATAAGATCCAGAATAAAGTTGTCATTACAAATAATTTGGATCTATAATGTAATTTTACTTTACTACACGAAATCCTTGATTTGTTAGATCCCAAGTAGTTAGGGTTGAATTTATTTTTGTTGTAATGAGATTAAGAATAAAGTTGTTATTTTAATCACTAAAGTCTACCATGTAAGATTTATTCACTACATGGAATTGCTTATTTGTTAGATCCCAAATTATTAGAATTATGAAGAGTCCTCTTTCATGACAATATTTATGAATGCTCTATTCTTTCTCAAATAACTACATATTAGAGAAAGGTGGAAAATAAATGAGATGCAGTTGAATGGTTTTGGTTTTAAAATGTGTGGAGGGAGTATAAAATCATTTTCAATTGCATTCAAATATTTTGGAGCACCCACTAAAGTTTTTCATTTTTCTCCTAGTTAATTCTATTTCTACTATTCCAATGCTTCTAGGAGTCCTTCTCCAAAGTGATCTCTTAACTATCTTTGAGGGAAATTAATTACTTGATTGGAATCCATGGATTAAGATTTGATTAGGAGCAAGGGATGATAAAGCTTCATATTCTTCATATATTCTAGAAGTTAAAAGAATACCAAATGATTGCCTTTCTGTTTAATTTATACGACAATCTATTGGGTAGTGAAGGTCCCGCATAACAGTTTTGGGACATAAGCCTATATGTTAGGAGAATCATATTGTAAATCTTCGAAATATGCGGAGCGTGAAATGTAATAGATCAAGTCAAAGGGTTGTCCACCCAAGAAATAGTATAGAATAATAGGAAGTAAGTCGGCCTTCCCTTGGTCCATGGACCATGGGAATGTATAAATAGAGCGTGGCTCTAGGGGAAAAAGGCAGTTCTTATTTTTTATGGATCTTGGTGCTATGGGTTTGCGAAGACAGTATCTTGTGTGTCTGTAAGTTCAAGTCAAGGGTGTTGAGGCGTAGGTAGAGGCTTTGCAACTGTGTGTGTAGAGGCTTAGTAGAGTACGCAACTATGTGCACGGACCCCTGTAGCTGAGTGTGCAGGGAAGATCTGGATGTATTAGAAAAAGAATTAAATAAAGATAAGTTGGTTCTGAAATACCGTGTTGAATCTGAAATATTGTGGATCTAGTTAAATTACGGTTGATATATCTATTTGATCTGTGTGCTTATGCTTATATTATGAGTTTATGCAAATATATAACTTTTTTGGGGTACAAGAATTAGTTATCTCTATTAAATGTTTACTTAAAAGGACCAGAAACCATAGATTTGATCCCTAATAGCTCATAAATAATAAATATTGAGGAATTGCCTTGTTTCGGATCTGCGCGGAAGTGGAGTGGTGCGAGGCCACAGAACGGTGTGAAAACTCTCCAGATCACACCAAGACACCCCAAGGGTGCAGAAACCTGGTTCCAGCACCCTCCCCTGCTACCTCGGGTGAGACCTTAGTCCACACTTCGCGGGCTATTACCAAAAGGGCCGGTAGCTGCGGGATTTGTTTGGCTAAATAACTCTTTCGAACCTGGGTCAGGCCCATATAAGCCAACAAATGGTTCCGTTGCTGGGACTGGGATCTGCCTAAGGGATGTTTGATGTTGGAACGCTGAAATCCTATGAAGAAAGAGTTTGAGGATTGATTGAATCAGGAGCGATACGAGTTCATAAAAGGTCCTATTGCACCGACGCGTAAACCAGAAGTTAAATATGATGAGCGCGATCTAGTTGCTGGTATTCAAAGGAGCAGGAAGTGAAGATCCAAAACAATTTTGGTTTGTGGTGATGGCAGTATGGGAAGCACATGGAGTTACGGATGACAACATCAAAAAGGCTACCCTAGTTAGTGCGCTGCAGGACTGCACATTGACGCGGTATATAAAGTACTAAAGTGATCACTCGAATGCGAGGACAACAGATATTTGTGCTGAGTTGAAAAAAGGGTTTAGCTGGCCAAAATCAGAAATGCAGTCGATCGTAGGGTTCAAGGAGATCGCGATGATACCTGGTGAAACCCTGTGGGATCTAGATCAGATATTAAAAAGTATAATCTACAAGGCAAACATGATGATATCAGATGCGCAACACTGCACGGAGGGACCAATGTTGTTGTGACCAGAGGCACAAGCTGGGCCGAACACAGCACCCTCACTCAGGTGCGCAATCTGTCAGGTGGGAGGAAAGCACAACACAAACAACTATCATATATTACCAAAATTTAGCCAAAACCCCCAGCAGTTATTTTGCAACTTTTGTAGATCGGTGGGCAACGAGGAGCGAGACTGCCATAGTTATCAATTATTAATGGACCGATCGCTTGCCTACAGAATGCAGACTAAAACGCGAGGTTAGGATCCAGTTGTAGCGATAGTGCGAGGTTAGGATCTAGCCGCAACGATAGCGTGTGGCGGGTTCTAGGGACGTGGACGAGGACGGGGAGGAATGGGGCCAGGAAGGGGTCGCGGGAAGCTAATATGTTACAACTATGGAGGACCAGGACACTAAGCACGGGATTGTACCAATCCGACCAGAATATCATGCTTGTACTGTGAGCAGTTCAATCATGAAATGATAGATTGCCCCACATTAATAGCACAGATACGAGAGAAGAGGGTAGTGCAACAAATGATGACGCAGAATGTCCAAAATATGAGGGCCGAACCATGCGAGGAAGACCCCAACATAAACATGGTGCTCAGAAGTGGCGTAGCTACAGGGGAGGATAAGAGGAAAGTGACCAAGGACGATGTCGGGGTTCCCAAGGAAATAGATTTGGAAGCTAGGAAGAGCTTCCCGGAAGTCTCTACTCCATGTAGTAAGGATCAACCCAAGCTAGAGAGGGATCCCTCGATGCTAACTACCTTTTTAGAGACATGTATGAAATTTCTTTGCGACAATCGGGTGGTTAGAGGATTACAAGAATTGATAACTAGGTGTGCAGGGTCGGGCGAACCTCGTGTGGTCTAAAAATTGGGGAAACAAGTTTCGTGGACTGGGCGAGAAATGTGACTAAAGATACAGATTGGTGACTTTGAGATCGATCAAATCATTCTGGACTTGGGCTCAGATGAAAATGTACCACCTAAACAGACTTGGGAATGCATGGGCAAACCCACACTACAATGGTCTCCTATTCAATTGCGGATGGCGAATAAATAGAAGATTCTACCCATGGGAAGACTGCAAGGAATTACAGTAGATATAAAAGGCGGGAGCACCCGAACGGACTTTGAGGTAATAGAAATCGTGGATGAAAGTAGCCCTTATCTTGTGTTGTTAGGGATAGACTGGGTCACCGATATGAATGGGGTTATTAATTTAAAGAGGTGAAAAATGATATTTGAGAAGAAGTCACTCCGCATAGTCATTCTACTAGACCTAGCTGAAGGATCGTGGTACACTGAACCTATGTGCGATGAAGGAAGTGATGATGAATTAGACTGTATCTACAAAATTACTGCACGAAATCAATATTGGGTCAATCCGACTACAGGAGGAAGAATATCATGGGGGCATGTAGAATCCTACACTGAATATTCAGATGAGGAAGATTAGCGGCAGCATAATTGGTTGAATGGGGTAACCACGTTAAACCACAATATGATGACTAAGTCGTTGTATTGCGTCAAAGCTCAAGATCACAAATTGCCAATGCATGATGGGCTCATAGTAGTAGAGGAATTCCTGACCAAATTTGAAAGCATGGTTCCAAAGCCCCAATGGTTTGATGCATTGCGATGGGCATTGCGCACGATGCCTGCGCGTTGGTGGGGCACACATGAAGGAACTTTTAATGATTGGTGCAACTGCAGGCGCATGATGCAGATAAGATTTGGGAACCCGAAACTACGAATAACTGAGAAATATGATGGATATAATGACCCGCGCATGTAGCTTACTAGATGGGTCCAAGCCTATGGAGAAGAACCTCAACTAGAGTGGGTACACTTATTTTATTATACCCTGGATGTCATTCCAAGGAATTGGTATACTGAAACTGAGCTCCGACACAGTACAGGCGAATGGGATATCTTGCGCTAGGGTTTTTTGTTAACGTTCCTCTTTGAAGATCAATGGATGGATACAGTGGATGATGCGTTGTAGTTGGTGAAGGTTGCTATCTTCAAAATACCACTGGAACCAGAAGAAATCATGCAGCCAGACTGGTTGAGACAGTTGAGCCAAGCCCTGGAATGTTACAATGCACAGGTAGAAGAGGATGAGGACGACCCTAGGAATATCAATATTCCAGAAATAGAGGGGAGTTGCGAGGTTCGCGGACTAGAGATCAAGGATCTTGATATCATCGTGTTGTTGAAAATGAAACAAATAAACATCAGAACGGAGGAAGAGCTGAAGTATGCAATGCTAGGGGACTATTAGGATGATGCCACAGTGGAAAAGGTTGTCAAATTGCTTCGAGAATATCAAGACTTATTCCCGACTAAAATCATAGAGTTAAGAGGGATCATTGGTGACTTGCAAGTGATGAAGATAACCTTGAAGCTAAATGCGAAGCTAGTTAAGTAGTGGCCTTACCGGTTGAATCCAAAATACAAAGCGAAGGTCTGTGAAGAATTGGACAAGATGCTCGCATCTGGGATAATTGAACCAGTGGAGGAGTCTGACAGGGTAAGTCCTATGGTGGTGCAGGAGAAAAAACAAAAAGGTGAAATTCACATCTACTTGGATCTTCAGAAGCTCAATGATGCATGCGTTAACAATCCATTTTCGATTCCATTTACAGACGAAGTACTGGAAAGTGTGGGTGGATAGGAAGCCTACTCCTTTACGGATGGCTTCTCGGGATACCACCAGATCAAGATTGCGCTGGAGGATAGGAGTAAAACAACATTCTTTACCGAGCTGCTTTTAGTATACAATGATTCCCTTTGGACTAAAGAACATGCCGACAATATTCTCACACGTTGTGGTAGTGGCATATACACAAGTTCTTAGAGGTATATCTTGATGATTGGACTGTGTTCGGGCTAGTTAAGAAACATACTGCGAGCTTACAGTTAATGTTGGATACTTGCTGATGGCACTAGATTGCACTTAACCTAAAGAAGTGTACTTTCCTCGTCCCATTCAAAAACCTGCTTAGCCATGTGGTTTGTAAGCAAGGCTTGATGGTGGATCCAGTAAAGATTGTTGTCATACTCAACTTGCAAGCGCTGTGAAGTGTCAAACAACTGCGCACCACACTGGGACACACTAGTTACTATTGGAAGTTCATAAAAAGCTACAAACAAATCATGGCACCAATGGAACAATTACTGAAAAAGGATGCTACGTATTGTTGAAATGAAGAATGTAAAAAAAGTATGGAAATGCTTAAGGAAAAGATGGCCTCAACCCCTATATTGGTCTTTCCAAAATGGCACATCAAATTTCACATACATGTTAACACGTCACGTATCGCATTGGGAGCGGTACTCACATAGGGAGGAGTGGAAGGAATCAATCACTCGATTTCCTTCGGAAGTCGTTGATTGTCAAAATATGAGAATAACTATTCCACTACTGAACGAGAAGGATTAGCGATGGTATACATGCTCCAGAAATACCACCACTATCTTCTCAGACGACACTTTAAGATGTATACTGAACACTCTGCACTAAAATACCTAGTGAACAAGCTTGTGTTAGGGGGCGCATTTGTAGGTGGCTACTATTATTTCAAGAATATGACTTCGAAGTCATCGTCAATATCGAACATCTAAATGCAAGCCCAAATCACTTGTCTCGGATTGAGAATGGTGAAGAGCCCACAAACTTAGACGAAGGACTACCAGATGCATAGCTGTATGCAGTGCACGTCGCAAATGGCCAGTTTGAGGATATAATCAACTTCTTAACCACAGGAACCATGCCGCAGGGATATGCCATTTAGAAAAAGAAAGAATTGGTGATATGTGCAAGAGATTTTACTGTTATTGCAGGGCAACTCTACAAAATGGGCAACGATGAAATATTACACAGATATGTACCTGAATTAGAGCGAGGACAGATTCTGACTAAATCACATGGGGGGGTTGCTGGAGGACATTATGTGGGCCGCACCACAAAACAGAAGATTCTTCACGCTAGAATACGGTGGCAAACTCTACATCAAGATTCGAAAGCCTACTGTCGGGCCTGGGACGTATGTCAATGGTTTTGGAAACCATTGCAGAGGGATGAAATGCTACTCAAACCATAGATGACGCTGCATGATCGCATATCAAGATGCGCACGTTCAAAGAAAATGATCTAGTATTACTATATGACAACAAGTTTGACAAATTCCCTGGCAAGCTCCACATGCACTAGTTGGGAACTTACGTAGTCAAAGAAGTTACAGATGGAGGTGCGGTTCAGCTTGCTAAGATCAATGGAGACCCCTTCCTAGGAAGAGTAAATGGAAGTCGCCTGAAGCTCTACACGAGTGGGCTGACTACCTGACTAACTGCCCGAAGAACAGTCTCACTGCTCTAGCCAGTTGAAAGAGAGCGCGGGACGTTAAAGCAGTATGGGGAGCAGTTGCATGACAACTGAGGTGCCCGTAGATTTGATCTGTCACAAGGGTCATAGGTGCGCAAAAAGGGTTGTGTTGTTGCATTGACAAGCAAAGAGGTGACTGTTGTTGTCACTATTCATGAAAAGATGTATGAGTTATGGCAAAAAGGAGCGGTCGGTGGGCAATTAAGAGACGAGGTATGAGCTAGATCTGGAACAATCTACCGCAAGCTTAGCATGAGGGCAGCAGAAAAGGCAAGCGCCAACAAATTTGAATTTCGAGACACCTATTAATCACAGGGGGGCATCCACCGAACGAGTTACGCTTTTGAGAACCGTAAGCTATTGTGCCTTCTTGTCGCTATGGAACTATTCATTACCTACGCTCAAGGAGTAAGGCTGAGGGTTGTGATCTGGCCATTGGAGGTGTTGGGATTTTTGAAAAGGATGGTGTTGACAATTGTGGGCACCACGCAAGATTCAACATCACTGGTAGGGGATGTGCCAGAAATTTGTAGACACGAAGCAGGACTGGTCCAGATGTCGCTGCCTCACCAATGGGTTGGACGACAAACCATGAAAGATAAGGGAAAGGTTGTAAATATGGAGAAAAATGGTGGAATTGCAATTAATATGTCGTCTCTGATGCACCTTAAAGATTGGGATCTCACAGGAAACAACAATGATCTTGCAAAATTGCAACACAAGCTACAATAGAAAGTGCATACAGAAGATATGAAATTGGAAAATGGCTGCGTTGGTCGTTTATGTGCAAATCTTAGTTGTTTTTTTAGTAAATAATTAGCCAGTTTGTATTAGTGATTAATGTGCACCACTCTGAATACAAATCTTTCAGCAACAACATTTTTAGTAACAAAAAAGGGTGTCCCATACAAAATGTCAATGCATCGGTAAAATAAATATGTGTTGGTGCATTATTTTATGTAAAAGTACCAGTCTGACATTTTTTTTTTGCATGGCATGGTGCCTTTTCTAAAAAGTACAATGATGTAGGAGCATTGGAGCACCTTTAATCAAAACAAAAATTTTGAGCTGTAAAAGGGGAAATGTGGACAATCATTGTAAATTGGGGCAAATTTTATTAAAAAAGAGCTAAATTGATGGAATTGATAAGTCTCTAGAAGGCTTGATTTAATGTAATTATCTACCATGTATGCGTATTGAGAGATTTAGGGGATTTGATTGAGCGATTGTGGGAGAAACTCATGGATCTTAACCGTTTCCTCCCTTTTTTAATTTCTTATATAAAGAGAGTTTGTGTTGTGTGAAAGGGAGATAGAGGATACAATTCAGTCACAGGGTGATTTGTGATTCAGGCCGTGAGGTGTTAGTCTGTAATAAAGTTCTGTATATAATAGAAATATATGTGTTATTGTACATATGCATGTTATTTTAGTTTTGTGTGTCTGTGTCTTTATATATACGTTCTTTACTATAAGTTGTGAAATATGCGTGTGCGAGTGTAAAGGACAAAGTTCCTATGAACTTCGCCTTAGATATAGTAAGGTAGATATGTGTTGAAATGTGAGTTCCATAAATCAGTGATTAAACAAGAGAGCCATTGGATTAAGAACAGATTAACGAAGGAGAGGTACTCAATCAAAACAAGAGTCGATTGAACGACACAATGGAAACTGTCAGATCATCTAGATCGACGAATAATATTGGCAGAATAAGAGAACCATGACAAAAATCATAGGAACCTAGAGGAATAATCATAGCTATCCGATCGGACAAACCCAACAAATCCAACAGATCTAACTGTCATCGCGTGGTAACAAGTGCTGAAGTTTAACTCTAAAAACTTACCTGAGAAATTCGATTAAAAGAGTTTAAGGTTCTGAAGGATCGGATCGTCCGCTGAATGGCTGATCAGACGTATATTGCTCTGGAAGATGCGTGCTAGTTAGCATAGTTTCTAAATGCAATAAAGTTTGAACTGTATTTTAATTTGTTTTGGGATCTGTACAAAAGGTCAGGGTCTGATAGTTTGAAAAAAAGGGAATTTAATTAATTTAAATTCTGAATTATGTAAAGTTTGGGTTTTTCCCATCATCAAAGTGGTTCCAATAGTTTAACTAAACAAGGGTTTAATTAGTTAAAGTTCTATATTTTTCCAATACGTGGGCCCATAACCCACAAGTCCACGTACGAGAAATTGTAAAGATGCAGCTTTGTTGTATCAAAGCAGCTGAGCTGTCATTAATTTTTGGTATCAGAGCAGAAGAAGATTCTACTTAGAGGTGCAATTATGTTGTGATTTGGTAAGTGTGTGGTCTTTATACTTTTGTGTAGGTAGTAGTAGAGGAAGGTGAGAATATTTGCAGCAGCCTAGAGCAAGGAGTGCTCAATTGGTTCCAAAGAGGAGAGAACCAGGGAGATGCTGAAATACTGAGCTTAGAGGAGAGAAGCTTATTGAGGCATTTGTATCAAGAAGGAGACTTGTTACTACAGAGGCTGATTGAAACTCACAAGTTTAAGTTGTTACGAAGACCAGAAGCATATGACTAGGAGGTCATAAATTTTTGTGCCTTGGGAGTCTGATGCAGGAGCATTGGAGCTCCTTTAATCAAAATTGAAATTTTGAGTTGTGAAAGGGGAAAGTGGACAATAATTGTAAACCGGGGCAAATTATGTTAAAATAGAGCTAAATTGATGAAATTGATAAGTCTCTAGAAGGCTTGATTTAATATAATTATCTACCATGTATGCGTATTGAGAGATTTAGGGGATTTGATTGAGCGATTATGGGAGAAACTCATGGATCTTAACCGATTCCTCGCTTTTGTAATTTCTTATATAACGAGAGTCTGTGTTGTGTGAAAGGGAGATAGAGGATACAATGTAGTCGTAGGGTGATTTGTGATTCGGGCCATGAGGCCTTAGCCTGTAATCAAGTTCTGTATATAATAGAAATATATGTGTTATTGTACATCTGCGTGTTATCTACATTTTGTGTGTCTATGTCTTTATATATACGTTATTTACTGTAAGTTGTGAAATGTGTGTGTGTGAGTGTAAAGGACGAAGTTCCTATGAAATTCGACTTAGATAAAGTGAGGCAGATCTGTGTTGAAATGCGAGTTCCATCAATCAATGATTAAACGTGAGAGCCATTGGATTAAGAACAGATTAACAAAGGAGAGGTACTCAATCAAAATAAGAGTTGATTAAAAGACACAACAGAAACCATAAAATCGTCTAGATCGATGGATAATATTGGCGGAACAAGAGAACCTTGACAAGAATCATAGGAACATGGAGGAATCATCATAGTCGTCCAATCAGATAGACTCAACAGATCCAACAGATCTAACGGTCATTGCGTGGCAACAAGCGCTAAAGTTTAACTCTAAAAACAGACCCGAGAAATTCAATTAAAAGAGTTTAAGGTTCCGAAGGATCGGACCGTCCATTCAATGGTTGATCAGATGCATATCGCTCTGGAAGATGCATGCTGGTTACCATAGTTTCCAGACATCATAAAGTTTGAAATGTATTTTAATCTATTTTTGGATCCGTGGAAAAGGTCGGGGTCTGATAGTTTGATAAAGAAGGAATTTAATTAATTTAAATTCTGAATTATGTAAATTTGGGGTTTTTCCCGTCATCAAAGTGGTTCCGATAGTTTAATTAAATAGGGGATTAATTAATTAAAGTTCTAGATTTGTCAAATACGTGGGCCCATAACCCACAAGTCCATGTGCGAGAAATTATAAGGATGCAGTTTTGTTGTATCAAAGCAACTGAGCTGTCATCATACAACATCAGGAAATTTGGAAAAAAAATGAGAACCAGGATGTTATACTCTTCAAGCACAGATATTGTTTGCATTTAACACCTCGATGCATTGTAATTCTTAAAGCACGAATGCTTTCATTGAACCAATTCCTTGGTGCTCCAAGGTATTGTTTCCAACCCCGATGCATTATTTAAATTAACAACGCCTATTCTTTTATACTAGTAGCACACCAATGCTTTTGTACAACTCATAAGTACTAGTGTTGTAAATTTAAATAAAAGCAGTGGTTCTACAAGATTTGTTTCCCTACCCCAGTGTCGTTCCTGAAAATTATGGCCCAAGGCGTTTGTTTAAAATAGAAGCATCGGGGTGGTATACTTTTCAAGCACAAATGTTGTTTGCATTCAATGCCCCAATGTTTTTATTAAATTTACAACACACCGGTGTTATTTTTCCATTAAGCACATTGCTAAAAAAATAACTATTAAACCCTATGACTTTCTGTATTTTTTTAGTTGTGATGAATTTCATTATTGGCTCCGCTAAAGCATCTGCTATCGCAAATGATTGTTATAGCGGAGGTTTTTTTTGACATTTTTTTTTCCAATTTCATAACACTAAAAACCTCTATTATAACCTATACTAGAAGGTATTTTCCTTGTAGTGGTCATAGATTATTCCCCCAAATTATCTTCCATATTTCCTCCTTGGGATGGACCATATGTCTTTCTTCCAATTAATATGCTTATTTCATTGTGAAAGTGCCACATCTAGTTTTGAAACCCCATGACAACTTGTATTTCTCTCCAGAGAAGGATATTAATCATTATTGTAGATATTTCCAAAAGGCATGCCAATTTCTTATGTTGGGTTATGACTACCATTCTTCCTTTCTAAGCCATCTTGTCCATTGATCACTTGTATTTTCCTATGACTAATAATCAACTACTATTTGGCTATCTCAAGCTATCATACCAACTTCTTGATCCTACAAGTGTTCTTGGATATTGAGTTTTGAAATTTGTTACCATGAGTCCTTCCAGAATAAGGCTTCTTGATAATTATTGATTTCCCAAAAGTAGTGTTGTATAATATGCATACCATTTCTTGTGAGTTCCCAAATCGATGGAATGGCTTGGTTAATTGTTAGCATATTAATTGTATTAATAGTGTTAAAGTTTTTTAGGCCTCTTAATCCAAGGTCCCCACTAAGTTTGGGTAAGAAAAGCTTGTCCCATGATATTAAAGTCAATTTCCTTTGATTCACAGTTCCTCCCTAGAGAAAGGATCTTTTAAGACTTTGAATGGAGGTAAGGATGCAATTTGGGTTCAACATTGCTAAAAGGAGGAGAGAAGGAAGGGCTTCAAGAACTGATTTGAGGAGCACTAGCTAAATTTCAACATTAAGAGAACATAATGTCCAACTAGAAAGTTTTCTATTCATTTTTATTGAGGAGATCTGACCATGTGCATGTTCCTAGGCAGTAATCTATGAGTGTAACTTCCAAATGTTTTTAGGGAAGGGCGCTGCACTTGTAGACCAATAGCATGGAAACACGAGTTTGTATTGCTTTTGGAGTGTTATAAAAGAACATTTATGTTTTGGATTTATTTATTTCTAGCCTTGAAACATCTATGAATTCCTCTAACACCTTGCTAAGGGTTATTTCTTCTTTGACCATTAAGACTCTCATGCACATTGTATCATATACTAATTGCTAGTGGGAGATGAAGAGGTCTTCCCCAAATAATTGAATTCTTTTCAGTTTTCCTTCCATAACTACGATTTTGATGGTTCTACCAATACATTTAGTTGCTAAGATAAATGAAAGAGGGACAGGGGATCATGTTGCTAGATTCCTCTTGATGGAGGAAATGTGGTTGTGGGAGATTCATTTAGTGGAACCAAAAAATATGATGTTGTTATTAGAGGTTTGATCCAAATAACCCATTCATTTGTGAAACTAAAACCTAAAAGAGTCTGAAGGACAAATGACCAATTCAACCTATCAAAATATTTTGAGAGATCTAGATTAATGAGCATACTGAGTTTTCAAGTGCTTTCGAGGGAGTGAATTACCTCATCGCACACTATTATTTCATCCATGATTTTCCATCCTTATACATATCTTATCTATTATGGAGAGTTCAGTTGAGGAAGAATGGATTTTAATTGACTAGTTATAACTTTTGTGATTATTTTGTAGATCACATTGCAAATCGTAATGGGATTGAAGTCAATCGATTCATGCACTCTCCCCCCTTCAGGTGATAAGGTGAGAAATGTGGTGTTGAACGTTGGGAGCATTTATTACTGCTCCTTGATTCCTCCAATACTTTCCAAATTTCATTACCAATGACCAACCAAGGAGACTGGTAGAAATATGTTGTGAATCCATCTAGCCTAGGTGCCTTGTTTCTAGGAATGTCCATAATGCCTACTTCCACCTCCTTTAGAGATATGTGTGACATCAAATATTCATTTTTCTACCATAAGCCTAGGGTGGGTATATGCCTAGTTATCTTCTCTATAGCCTCCCCCTTGTTTGGCTTTGGGTTTGAGATCAAATCGTGGAAGCAATGGATGATATCTTTCTCCATCTCTTTGTTATCACATAGATTGTGGTTGTTCATATCACTAAGAAATGTTATCTAGTTACTATTCATGTGTTGTAACATGGATTTATGAAATAATGTTGTATTCCTTTCACCTTCCTTATTCCATCAAATTATTGATTTATACTTGTGAAGTATCTCCTCTTTCCTTCTTAGCTCCTCTTCTTTTCTTCTATCTTTTAATTGTGATAAAATGAAAGATTCCTCATGGAATAAATCCTTTAGTGTACCTTCTTCAATTATTTCTTATTAGACTTGACTCATAAGCTCCTCTAACTTCATTTAAGCTTGAAATATGTGCCCAAATTATTATTTATTCCGCATTTTTAACGTGTCCTTGATATGTTGGAGTTTTTGTTGGAAATGATATATAACATAGACCTCAATATTTTTTACTTCCTTCCACCTATTGTAGCTCCTAGAGACAACCTCAAATTGCTTACAAGACCAGTGCCTGGGCTCACCTAAATTTGGATTGTCTCGAATGATTCTCAGTAAAGGGAGACCTCACTTATATTCTATATGTATAGATAATGGGTTGGTTCATTGAAATAAAGGGGTAAGAATTGAATTTATGGTACTTCTTCACATATACAAATCTTAGAAATATGCATAAAATAGTAGAAGCCAAGTAGTTCAAGGACTTATAGTTCAATAATATTTTGTAGAGCAATGATAGAGGATAAGGAGAAGGAACAACTCATCATATGGAGCCTACAACATCAATATCTCTATGCTTAATACATAGAGCTTGTAGCTTTAAGAATTCCTACACTTATTTGAGTTACGAGTAGATATAATGGATAGAGGGATTGAATTCTATGATTCTTGTAGCTCAAATTTAAAGATATAATTTCAATCATCCATACAGGCACATGCATTAATAATGTCGATACAAATGAATCTATGATATAGTTATAGTCACTTGCATACACACATCGATACAAATGAATCTGTGAGGAAGCTTGAAATATTTCTAACAGCTATGATTACATGAATGCAGAGAAGAAACATCAACATAAGGTGGGTTTTAACAAAGGGATAAGATACTGTAATACTTGAAGGGGGAACCACCACTATTTCCTTGATATTCTGAAAAATTTGTATTACAAAGCCATATAGTCTGAAAATAACATGTAGTGTTTCTTTAGAATTTTTTAACACTTCTTAAATCTTGCTTCCTCCTATTTATCCTGAAAGGAGGAGTGTTGAGCATTCATTACATCAAAATATCTTAGGCCAAGTCTCAGTTGTCAAGTTGACTAACTGTCTCGGTCAGGGATGGCTTTGTGGCCCAAAAGCATTGCATAATTAATTGCCTCATTGAAGTGAGGTAAAGCATAGGACATCAAATAAGTAAACCGTCAAAAATAAGTAGTATTTAAATATCTCTATGTGAATCCCTATAATTGCCTATGCTTTAGGTTGCAGTTAGCTCATTGTTTGGTTTCCTGTGCTACTCAATCGACTCCAATCATTTTTTCCTTTACCACTTGAGCCATTCGTTATTTAAGGTTGCAAGAAGGCACCATCAACTTCATGCCAAAGTAATGAAATAGAAGACCCCTGGGCGATACATTGTGTGTCTCTGTTATGGGACACCATACTTGAGAATTAAATCCTCCCGAGCTACCAAGTCTCTTTCCACTCCTGTTAGTGCTGACCCCGACTCTGTGTCACAATGGGCCTTTTTGAATCAGCCCATACTCCTTTTGAATGCACTACTTATTTCCATTAAAGCCACAACTACTTTAAATCCCTACCTTGTACTATTGATGCCATGATCTTGCTAGTGATGCTCTCTTGGTGGCAATATGGAGGACTTTCCAATGTTGGCCTTTCGCTAAAGAAACGTTGCGAAACAGACAACTCTGATCTTTCTTAGCCCCTTTCTGTGATTTTCTTCATATGACCGGGGGTTGGAACTAGGTGCTTAACTCGAGGGTGCTAGAACCATTGAACTACTTGTCAGGGGATTTTTTTCTTTATTATATGAAATCTTGGATATCGGCGATTTCTAATGCTTTCCCTTTATATTTACTCTAGACTCATGTGGTTGCTGATCTACGGGGTTGGGCCCACTAAAAGCATCTCATATTGCAATCAGGAGAAGAAACATATTTACTTTCTTTCATAATGTTGGCCAACTTGTCTGGACGCGAAATCCTTATAACACAGAACCCATGAAATATCATATCTAGGAGGATCCCCCACATATCACAATCGAAAGCTTGGAGGGACTACGATAGAGGAGGGACTTGACTTGTGCAAACACCAATATCTGATTGTGATGTGTGACATCATCACTGCCACATGTCACCTCATGAGTGGTGACACGTGTCACTAAGAAATCCCCCCAAAGGACCCCTGAAAATGTTGAATATGCATGCCATGTGTCCTCTGTACTACCATGTCATCTTCATACTACCACATTAGGATGATGTCAACTGCCATATGGATCCATAAGGACCAATGATATTTTGTCACGTGGACACCTGGAGGAGAGAGCAAAAGGCTCGCATGTCCCTGTTTTTGCGTTGTTTTTCTTTGTTAAAGGTTTTTAACCCTTCCTGGCGAATTAACATTATATCAATGTTTCCCTGTAATTCCTTTAAGGATGGTTCATTGGGCCTGCCGATCACCGATTTGTTGATATGTGATATCACTCGGTTGATCGCAAATTTCACCATGCTACCTATTTTACTTCAGAAGAATTCACTAATTTGCGGTTGTGATGAGCTCTTGCCTACAGTACTTTCCTCTCTATTTTCTAACTTTCAAAGGGTAACTTCAAACGACCTTATCTTCTGCTCCAGAGGTCCACTTTCAGACTTCCATGTACTATTGGAAAGCTTGTTCTAGGCACTATGCAATGGAGAGGTTCCGATTTGGTTTTAAGTGCTCATGTGGCTTGGAAGATGTCTTCAAACTTCACTGCCCTTTGGCAACTTTGACCAGCTAAAAACTCATAATGCAGTGAGTGACAACATTAGCTCCAACTGGGGACAGTGCCTTACTGGCAAGGTAATGAGAACTTGCAGATTAGTAGATTTCCTTCCATTGGGCATAGAGTCGTTTTTAAACAAACTATGATTCTGTGCAAATGAATATTTCAACATAAAATGAAAAGTACATATAGCAATTACAATACACAAACCGATATTTACAATGGGCGTGAGACCGGTACCTCTAGTTTTGGAAATAAAGTTTGAGGAACTGAACATTTACTAGAAGTTCTAGAGATTCACCATCTAGATTCTCAAGCATGTATGCATTATTTCCTCTTTCTTCTGCAATCTTGAAAGGGCTGAACCATAGCTGGGTCAAATTTTCCATGTTTGCATTTGTCTTCCCATTAGACGTCCCAATGGAGAACATCCCCTGATTGAAGCAGTTGATCCTTAGCTTCCTTGTCAAATATGGATTTCATCTTTTGTTGGTAATTTGACAATTTGGTCCCCACCTGTTCTCTATTCTCATGAATCTCGACTATCTGATTTATCCTTCGCGTTAAGTCACTTGGTTCTTCCTCTACTTCTTGTAATAACCTCACCACCAACATTGCTAATTGGATCAGTAAGACTGCAGAATTATCATATACTGGCTCAAAAGGTGATTTCCCTGTGGATCATTTAGGTGTTACTTGGTTGGCCCATAGGGAAAACTTCAGTTGGGAGTCCTAGTTTCTCTGATTTTTGGTGATGGTCTTTTTCAGCACCCTTACGACAGTTTTGTTGGAGGACTCAGCCAAGCCATTACCTTGAGGATAATAGATAGTGGAGTGCCCAATGATGATATTGAACTTATGGCAGAAGCTGGTGAACTTGGAATATTTGAAGACCCGAGAATTATCAGTGGTAATTTTGAAGGGACAACCAAAACTAGGCAATATGTTCTCCTCCATAAATTTGATTACCACTTTGTATGTAGCATTTCTGGCTGGGATGGCCTCCACCCACTTGGTTGAAATAATCCATGGCCATCAATATCCACTTGTGTTGGCCACTGGATGGTGAGTTTATTTCTCCTATGAAATCAAGTCCCCACTATCTGAAAGGTTCTTCCACATGTAGTGGAATTAGGGGGAGAGGAGAAAGCTTTTGCCTCTCAGCAAACACTTGATACTTGTGACATGACCTTACCTGGGAATGAACATTCCTAAACAGTATGGGCCAGTACAATCCCACCTTGAGGATTTTATGTGTTGTGGTCTTCCATCTATAGTGTCCTCCACAAACTCCTCCTTGAAAGTCCTCAATCACCTTCTGGGTTTCACCCTCCACCAAACATAACAACAATACCCCCGTCCGGTCCTTCTAGTAAAGTAGGCCATTGGATATGATATATTTCTACATTTGCAATCTCAAAGCTCAGTATTTGGATTTATCTAATCCCAATGGGAACCTCAAGAATAAGAGATAATGAACGATGTTCTTATACCAGGGAGATCCCTCATATTTGGCATAGATTTTCTGCTTAGATGTTTTCATCCCACTATGATGATCCTTAGGTCTGCCTTCCTATGTGATCAGGTTTATCCCTAAATATTGGAAATTAGATTAAGATAAAACCTTGGCCAACCCCTAGACTTTTATGAGCTTGGTAGGCTTTATTTCTAGCTCATATTCTTGTATCTTAGCTATCCACCTACCCCTTCTTCCTCCATTGTCTCCTTGCACCATGATATCCTTGACTGTTGTCGTTGAGATAAACATTGTGATTTCCAATTGAAGCACATACATACGAAATGCCTTCAAAGCCTTGACTAGTGCATAACCTTGTTTCTCCAATATGTTATATTTCATCTCAACATCCCTTAGGACTTGGATGAATAAGGCAATGGATTGTTCATAACCCTCTTTATTTTTCTGTAGTAGCACTACAACAATAGTATGTGGAGAGGCGAAAGAAAACATGTAGAAAGGCACTAAATAGTCGGGGTTGACCAGTATCGGGGCCTCAACCAAAGCTTCTTTAATTATGATGAAAGAATCTCTGGGGGCTGAGCTTCACCTGACTTCATTTTCTTCCCTGAGCATGTCCGTAATACCCTTGAAAATTTCTGCATAGTTGGGTATGAACCTCCTCAAGAAATTTATTCTCCCCGGAAAGGCTTGAACCTATTTCTTATTTCTAGGCAAGGGAATATGGCTAATGGATTTTATTCTTTCAGGATCATCTTTACTCCTTTCTGTGCTACCATGTGTCCAAGTAGCTTCCCCTCACTCAGGGAAAACTGAGATTGCTTAGAATTCAGAGAGAGACCATACCTATTGCATTTTTCAAAAGTGATATTTAAATGGAAGAGGTGCTCTTCATCAGTGTTAGAAAAGATTGTGATATCATCTAAATAAACCACCAAAAATTTGTCTTGGTCCCCTACAAAATCTATGTTCATGGCTCAATGAAATGTGGCCCTTGCATTAATGAGACTGAAGGGAATGCGAGCATACATCAATTTTCCCCACAAGATGGCAAAAGAAGTTTTCTTTTGATCCTCAGGATGGACTACCACCTGGTTGTAGCTAGAGAACCAATCCATGATGGACACTCTGGCTGAGCCAACCACCTTCTACAATATATGCTCCATCTTAGGCAACGACTAACTGTCTTTCAGCGACGCCCTGTTTAGATTCTGAAAATCTATGCGTAGCCTTCAATCTATGCTCTTTTTTCAAACAGGGACTAAGTTGGCCACCCATTCAGAGTACCTTAAAGGCACTATGATATTTTCTTGTAGCATCTTTCTCACCTCTTTTTTAATGGAGGGGAGTAAAAGTGGATTTATCTGCCTGAGTTTTTGTTTACATGGCTTTATTCCACTCTTAAAAGGAATCTTATGTTGAATGATATCAGTCTCAAATTCTTTCAAATCCTCATAAGGCCAAGAAAATACATCCCTATAAATTTTGAATAGATTAAATACCTTTGTTTGTATTTCCAGGGGATTCCTTTTGATAGCTTAATCATCCGGGGATTCTCCTCTGAGCCGATGTTGTAGTATTCTACTTGACCATCTATATATGGGGTTAGTAGTTTGGAGACTATGTCATCCTTATTAAAAATCCTTTCCAGTGGGACAAGTCCGCATAGGATGGTGTTCCCTTTCAGTTGCAAAATTCCGTGCCCAACCACTATGTCTTTCAATGAAGTGGCTTCTTGATTTGCTTCTTCTTCGTCTTGATGATGGTGGATTGGGCGAACTCCCCAACGACTTATATGAATATTTTCACCTTCTCATCATCCTTGAATACATACCTGTGCTTGACATTATCATGTATTGAAGGTTTGTATCTGACTTCTACCTCATACTCGAGGAGCGATTTTGTGGGGGCCTAAAACTTCTTGCTACTACCGCAAGGGATTCAACCATCCTGTTTCCTTCCCTAGGTATAAATTGGATATTAAAGGCCAAGAATAAATTATCAATTAGATCCCACACTTCATTCTAGTATGTCCTCAATTTGGGGTGTTTTTCCTGGCATTAATTCCTTATCTGCCTTACAACCAGCTAAGAGTCTCCATAGACTGTTAGGCATTCAATCTTCATAATTTTTATTGTTTGTAACCCAAGGAGAAATGATTCATACTCCGCCACATTGTTGGTTGCCTCAAATTCCAGCTTGAAAGAGAGGGGTATCAGGCTACCCTCCGGATATACCAACAATATTCTAGTTCCATTTCCCTCTTTTGAGTTTGCCATGTCGAAGTATAACTTCCATACTTCATTTTCATTTGCACGTTGGTGCTCTAAATTCCTTGTTAGGTTTACTGATGTTTCCTCTAAGAAGGCCTCATATTCTTCTAGGAATAGACAGGAGATGTCACTTTCCTTCCCATACACTGGGGAGTTTTCTGAGCCTTTAGATGGAGTCACAGTTTTTACAAACCTAGATTCTCTGTACAACCTCCTTTGCTTGCATCCAAAAGTGGGAATAGTGGCATAAGTCAGATCTAACTTGATAAATTCCCCTACCTTGGAACCTCAATATCTAGATAAGAGCAAGTCGAACCGAGGAGGAATATCAGCCACCACTATGTCCATTACTACATTCTCCACAGGGATCTGAGCCAGGTTTACCACCAAATCCTTTATCATCCCCAATCACTTGACCCTCTTAGAGTCAAAGGAGTATAGGTCCTTGTGTCTGGTGATTTCCAAGCCTAGTTTTTCCATCACTGATAATGTCATGAGGTTGTGTGAGGCTCCAGAATCCAACATGCATTTGTGCAATAGGAGGTCGTGGATTACTAGGGTCATGTAGAAAGGTGCAATAGAAGGATCCAACTCTTCCACATGCGGCCCAAAAAAAACCATTGGCCTCTCCTATTGGAGGTTTAAACTATCATGGGTTGGTGCTAAGGTAGAGGGATGCATGAATTGAGAGATTTGAGCTTTATAAGTAGGCTTCTTTAGAAGCTCAGTCAGAGGAACAAGAATTTTCACCTTTTCAAGGTCCTTCTGGAGGTTGAATGTGGGTTGGACTTTTTCTATACCTTCTGGCTCTGTTCCTTCTTCCTTACCACTGGTAGTTTTCAGTAGAATAGGTGTCTCCTTTTCTGTGTGTCCCTTAGAACTATTGATTTCCTTATTTGCAGAGAATTTTTATCTTGGAAGGCTTAGGATTTAGCTTACCTTTCCCTATGTCTGCTACTAGAGGAATAACTTGGGGAGAAGTTCCCTCTTGTTGCTCTGGTTCTCTTGACCTCTTCTTTGAAGATCTTAGATTATACTTATGTTGGGTTTGTGTTTGCATGAAATCTGCAAACTGTTTGCAATAATAATCTGAATATTCCTCATCTGTTGTTGCTTCTCTATCATGACTGGCCTCCTCGTGAGCCATATTATCATGTTCTTATTTGGAAAAATCACAATACAAATTTCCCTGCATCTCATGTGTATCCAATAATCGCTCATCAAGATCCTCTTCTAAATATAGAGGATGAGGGATTTGATCAAGTTGTTCCTTTCTCTCCCTTAGAAGTATTTGTAATGGAGGACTTCTATATTGTGGGTTGTAACCCTGGTTCTTGACTTGAGCATTCTGTTTGGAGAGGCTCTTGTTCTCAATTTCAAGATTTCCAATCCTCTGTGATAAAATCCTGATGAGTTTTTGTAGTTCATCCATATTCAGGTCTGGTGATTCTCTATCTCAACGAGAGGAAGATGCCTCTTATTTTTGTCTTTTATTCTTAGTAGGTTCTTGCTTTCCTTTGGACTTTCCTACTGAGGTAAAATTGGCTTCCACCTCAAGTGCATCGATTTGGAGTTGATCTAGAGTGAGAGACTTCCTTTCCCTCAGAGTAAAGCCAAATTCAGACTCAAAATCTCCTAAAAAAACTACTCGCGCAGCAACTGGAGGAGGCTCTATCTCAGCTGGCAGGTTATTGTATTGCTTATTGAACCTCTTTATAAATATTGAGATATCCTCTTTTAGATTCTCCTTTATGGCATTAAACTCTGCGAGGAGGTACTCATGATTTCTCTTTTCACCCCATTTCTATGTAAAAGAGTTTTCAAGTTGCTCCTAGGTGGTGATGGAGGCATTGGGTAGGGCTTTGAACCAATTTCTAGCCTCTTTATTGAGGGATTGTATAAAAAGTCTCATGACAACATCCAGTTGTTCTATGTTTAGGTTCTCAGCAAAGTCACTAAAGGTTTCAATGTGTCTCTGTGTTTTGTTATCATCTTCCCCATTGAACCTAAGCAGATGCTTTAGTTAGTCCTAGGGCATTGCACTTAGAGGTTGAGGTAAATTAAGAGGTGCATATTTATTTAGCAAGAAACCTAGAAGATCCATCTAGACTAATGGAGGGGGATTGAGACTTTTCTGAGGAATTTGGCCCAAAAACACAGTGGTAGGAGTGGCTAGACTGAATGCAGGGTATGTCAGGGCCTTAGTAACAAATCCTGAGTAGTGAGTAACAACGGGCTGAGCGCTCAATGAGGAAGCTTCAAAGGCTGGTAAGATGGTATCACAGGCAGGGGTGTTTTCTCTTTCCAGACTTTCCTAAAAATTAATCTTTCTAGGTCAGATACAAATGGGGCTTTCTGTTGAGATGTATCTAAGTGAGTGTGAGGCCTTTTAAAAGCCAGGATGATAAATAATAATGGGGGTTTGTGGAGTTGCCAAGGTGATGTGGATGCAATCAGAACAAACTTTGCTCACCTACACAAAGAGTTCTCAACTTGTCGTATATAGGGGAAAAATCCTTCAATAAGTTCCCCGAAAAAGATGCAAGAAGATGTTGTAGCTCCCAAATATAGCCTCAGATTGCTTACAAGACCAGTGCCTGGGCACACCTAAATTTAGAGTGTCTCGAATGATTCTCAATAAAGGGAGACCTCACTTATATTCTATATGTATAGATAATGTGTTGGTTCATTCACCTAACGGAGTAAGACATGAACTTTTGGTACTTCTTCACATATACAAATCTCAAAAAGATGCATAAAACAGTGGAGGTTGAGTAGTTCAAGGACTTACAATTCAATAAGATTTTTTAGAGAAATGATAGAGGATAAAGAGAAGGATAAACTCATCATATGGAGCTTACAACATCAAGAATTCTATGATTAACACATAAAGCTTGCAGCTTTAAGAATTCCTATACTTATTTGAGTTACAAGCAGATATAATGGATAAAGGAGGGACATAATGCTATGATTCATGTAGAGCAGATTTAAAGATATAATTTCAATAATTCATATAGGCACATTCATTAACAATGTCGATACAAATGAATCTTTGATATAGTTACAAGAACTTGCATACATACATCAATATAAATGAATCTATGAGGAAGCTTGAAATATTTCTAGCATCTATGATTACATGAATTTAGAGAAGAAACATGAACATAAGATGGGTTTTAACAAAGAGATAACATACTGTAAAACTTGAAGGGGGAATCACCACCATTTCCTTAATATTCTGAAAAATATGTATTACAAAGCCATATAGCCTAAAAATAACATATAGTTTCTTTATAATTTTTGAACCCTTATTAAGTCTTGCTTCCTCCTATTTATCCTAAAAGGAGGAGTGTTGAACATTCATTACATTGAAATATCTTAGGTCGAGTCTCATCTGTCAAGTTGACTAGCTGTCTCAGCGAGGGATGGCTCTATGGCCCAAAAAAATTACAGAATTAATTGCCTCATTGAAGGGAGGCAAAGCACATGACATCAAATAAGTAAACCATCAGAAATAAGTAGTAGTGAACTATCTCTACGTCCATCCCTGTAATCTTCTCTGCTTCAGGTTGCAATTAGCTCATTGTTTGGCTCCTGTGTTGCTTAGCCAACTCTCGTCATTTCTACCTTTACTACTTGAGCCATTCATCACTTAAGGCTGGGAGTGGGCACCATCAGCTCCATGTCATAGTACTGAAACAAAAGACCCCTGGGTGGTACTTAGTCTCTCTCTATTATGGGACACCATACTTGAGAATTAAATCCTCCTGAGATACCAAGTCCCTTTCCACTCCTATTATCGTTGACCCTGATTTCATGTCACAATGGGCCTTTCTGAATCAGCCCAGACTGGTTTTGAATGCACCACATGTTTCCCTTAAATCCACAACTACCAACCCATCACACCTTTAAAGTCATGCCTTGTACTATTGACGCCCAAATCTGCCTGGTGGCAATATGGAGGAATTTCCAATGTTGGCCTTTCACTAAAGAAATGTTGTGAAATAGACGAGTCCTGATCCTCCTTAGCCCCTTTCATTTTTATCCCCTTTCCATGATTTTCTTCATATGAATGGGGGATGGAACTAGGTGCTTAACTCAAGGGTGCTAGAGCCATTGAACTACCTACGGGGGGATTTTTTATTTGTTACATGAAATCCCACATATCAGTAATTTCTGATGCCTGCCCTTTATATTTCCTCTAGAATCTTACGATCACCGATCTGTGGGGTCGGGCTCACTGAAAGCATTGCACATCAAAATCAGGAGAAGAAATCTCTTTACCTTATTTCATAGTGCTTGTCGACTTGTCTAGACGCAAAATCCTTATAAGACAAAACCCATGAAATATCGCATCCGGGAGGATCCCCTACATATCGCAATCTCAAGCTTGGAGGGATTACGATAGAGGAGGGACTTGACTTGTACGATCACCAATATGTGATTGCATTGGATGATGCCATCACTGCCATGTGTCACCCTATGATTGGTGACACTTGTCACTTAGAAATGCCCCCAAAGTACCCTTGAAAATGCCAATTCTGCATGCCACATGTCCTCCATACTGCCACGTCATCTTCATAATGCCACGTTAGGATGACGTCAATTGCCCTCTGGATCCATAAGGACCAATGATCTTCTGCGATGTGACCCCTTGGAGGAGACAGAAAAATGCTCGCTTGTCCTTATTTTTGCGTTGTTTTTCTTTGTTAAAGGTTTTCAGCCCTTCCCCGCGATTTAACATTATATCAATGCTTCCCTACAATTCCTTAAAGGATGTCCCATTGGCCATGTTGATCACCAATTTGCCAATATGCGATATCGTGATAAGGTGATCACATATTTAGTTGCACTCCCTATTTTAATTCAGAAGAACCTGCCGATTTGGGATTGCGATGAGCTCTTGCCTATGGTCCTTTCCTCTCTGTTTTCGGACTTTCAAAGGGTAAATTCAAACGGCCTTATCTTCTTCTCCAGAGGTCGATTTTCAGACTTCCTTATACTTTTGGAAATCTCGTTCTGGGAACTATGAAATGAAGAGGTTCTGATTTGGCTTTTAGTGCTCATGTGGATTGGAAGATGGCTTCAAACTTCACTACCCTTTGACAACTTTGATCAACTAAAAACTTATAATGCAACGAGTGAAAACACCACTAATCTTTGAAGAAATCCATAAAAATATGAATGAGAAAGCCAAAAGCTTTCATATATAGAAAATTTTCTCTTGGGGATGGCTTTGATGCCATAGTCCAAGCTAGTGGGCTAGTGATCCAAACCCCCACATGATAGAATCAAGGCTTCCAAGAATATGTATAATTCCATTATATACATTAAGATTATAAAGTGTTCCAAGGATGATGTGATTCATTCCTCTTCTATTATTCCAGGTGTAACTCCCATTTATATTGTTTAGGTCTAGAAATTGTAGTTGTTTCATCAGGTCCTCTAAATGACTTTCTTCTAGCTCTAGGAATTGTATGCTTGCCTTCTTTTTCTCCAATGACTTAATCATGTTGAATTCCTCTGCTATAATCTAGGACATATTTCCATTGAGGAGTTATAGATTGTTAATGGATTTAAGAAATTTTGTTTTTTGCCTTGGCAATGAATGTCTGTATACATTGGATAGGTAGAATACTTCTATATATCATAAAATATAAAGCACCACTGATAACATTATGGAGGTTGCAAATATATCTAGAACCTACACTTCTTTTGGGTTTCGTTGGATTTCCAATCCTCTTTCCCGCCCTTGTGCATTTATTGTTGTTGATTGAAAACCTCTCTAACATTCAGGACCTATCGATGGGATATTCTTAATAGAACATTTAGTTTCATGTATTATCATGAATGTTGGTTGATCCTTTCTACACCTGTTTTTGAGGAGCCTCTGCTTGCCTTGACAATTCAAGCCTCTAATATTCCATGAGACTATATTCATGGAGGATTTGAGTGTATGGAGGAGAATGTGTCCTTTATAAGTGTTATATGATCTGAGTTGACTAGCATCTCTCCTAAATATTGAACAAGTTGCTTATTGTTGTTATTGTAGAAATTTCACCTGTAGAACAAACCAATATATGCAATGTCCTAAAGCATAATACTTTTTCTACTTCTACAAAGCATTAAGCGGAAGCATAATCGAATTCATGAGCAACATCAAGTAGAAACATGCATAACTGCTCAAGAGAAATGATCACACATAACACAAGATATATCCCGAGGAAAGCACCAGCATAAAACCCCAACCATGTATTATCAATCAAGTGTAGATCCTCCACAACATACAAAAAGAATTAGCTCAATAGCTATCCCGCTCTCTCTATAATCAGAAGATCCTGATGATCTTCAATCAGAAGATGAAAATAATGGACTACCTAGGCGTCAATATATAGGCCTCAAGTCCTCTAATATCCTATAATAAATCCTTCTCCATGCAAGGAATACTTACTAGAAATATCCAAGCATCTGATAGTACATTGTCCCACATATGATCTCAACTAGGTCTCTGACAAAACTAACATGCAATAGTTATCCATGAGTGAATTCTCAGTTATCTAAAATAATAGTTGTCACATGCATGCAAGCATTAACAAACTATATTTTATTATTTTAACAACTTGTTAAAATAATCTAAGTGGACTTGACTAGTTAGAACTAAGTCAACTGATTCTCTCATTATAGAAATCTTAGTTATTCCCCCAATCAGTGGAGGAAATTAAGGATAAATTCCTCAATCAATGGGACAACTCATGTGCATGCTCACAAAGACTTCAAATTCGAATTTCCTTAACTAATTAACTCAACTTAATTAATTAATTAATACTTCCAACTGTTGTTAAGACCAAAATTAATTTTACTTCCTATAGATAAACTAGGGACCGCTATAAATAGGAAGGGACCCAAAAATTCTATTTTTAGAACTTTCTATTTTTAGCAGTTTCACCTCTCACCCAATGTGGCCAATGACCTCACTGGCCAAACTGCTATTTTTAGACATGCTATTTTTAGCACATTATAACTTTAACATTTCTTGTTGCACATCTTTCAACAGTTATGACCCCTTTTTTTCCTCCTTGTGGAATTTGGAAGAATATTTAGGGAATTTTTGTAAACTTCAAGGTTTTAGTTAGTTGAATTGATAGCTGAGGATTCTCCTAGCAATTGAATCCTAGATTTCAGTAATTCTTTATCAATGATCCATCCTTGGTGTCCTTGGATCAATTAGGGTTCCTTTACTTTCCAAGCTTCATCCATTCCAGGGAATTCCAATGAATCGAGGTCCATGTGTGCTCCATGTTCCATCATTACTATTTCCTAGACATCGGGTTCTTCTAAATTTTTCTTTTTGGTTGGATCTACTTTCGATTTCTAAATGAGTTTGTGAGTTGGATGAGTTCCTTTCATTTTCAAAGGGTGATCCTGATGCTCTAGTGGCATCAACAATTGTGATTCTTCACTAAGTGGATATTCCATGCCTACTAGAGATTTGAAGCTATTACTAGTTTAAGGGCCTTCGCTTGCTAAAGCATAGGGGGTTGGGTTTGATGATTGTACCATTAAGAAATAATTTTTTTGAAACCCATTTAATTTTTATTTGACTAGGGAGCATCCTTGAATGGAGTTTTTTTGAGGGGGGAAATTCCATACAAGTGACCATACTCAAGGTAACCTTGAACTTCTTAGGAGGAAGCTGAATTTCAAACCCTGAATTTCAAGACCTCAGTTCCCTGACGAATATTAGCGTAGGTGAACATTAGACCAAGCCGAATATCAGAGCAGGCTAGATATAGGAGTAGGCCAAATATCAGAGAAGGAAAATATCAGAGAAGGTTGAATATTAGAGCTTCAATAGGTCAGATTATCGAAGGTCAGAGATTTTGTAACCTCACTATAATTGTTCTTTTGAGAAAGTTTCGATCTGATACCAAGGAGTTGATTCTCAAATTGTCGGAGCTTCAGGAGGTCACAATATCAAAGATCAAAGTCTTAGTCAATCATAAGCTCAATATATTAGTATTTTGGGACCTCGTAACTCCTTAAAAATTTATCTTTTTGAAGTCAATGAGGGTTGCGAGGAGCAGGAATTACAAATAAATTGCTTGCAAAACCAAGGACCGAGGGACCCTTTCTCTCTCCTTTGACGGGACACATGGAAACAACTTATTAGCCCTCGGGACATGACGGTGGCAGATGCCAGCATGACATGGAAGTATGGAGGACATGTGGCAGTCACATTCAACATTATTAGGTGGCCTAATGGGGGAAATCCTGGTGACACATGCCACCACTAGGGAGACGCCACATGAGTTGATGATGAGAGCATGAGGTCATTCGAGAAGTAGATATCTAAGCTCATGATTTTGTAAATCCTCTATAATTGAGTTTTGAAAAAGTCCTGATACTACAGAGCTCCAATGTTGTTGCCATTTGGTCGCGAGGAACCAAATAACCAAGGTCATAGAGAAGGCTTAACACCTAAGAGCTATGGAGCACATCAAAGGTGGAAAATTTCATAACTCTTCAATAAATGCATTTTGAGAAAAGTTCTGATGCATGGGAGCTTTGACGTGTTTGGAACTTGATCATGAAAGCTCGAAGAACTAAGGGAAAAGAGAGACAACACAAGAATATTGGCCTTCAACAGTTCCTGAAGGGCTTAACACCTAAGTATTGTGCCACCATTCACAACTCCCGGTCCAATGGAGGAAAAACAACAAGGGGCTAAGAAAAAGAGGCTAAAGGCTAATCAGGATCTCATAATATTGTAATATCACGTTAATAAAAGGTTATGATATGTGGAGATCTGATATTGTAATACAGAGGAGTATGAAATATGTATGAGTCAACAACTAAGGAGTAAATGCATTCAAGAGATTTGGTTGCTGGAATAAATGGCAACTGTCAAGATCGTTAGAGAAGAGTGTTGGGTTCGTCTTGAAGTTGAAATAAGATACCTTTGATATCTCATGCATGCCTCATTGCTTTAAATGAAGAAAAGAGAATCCATGTTGAAGTACCTATCAATCTCGTGAACCATTAATAAGAATGGAGAGCCTCATTGGAGTGTGCAGGTTGACTAATGATTTATTTCTCAGCATGGAAAC
The DNA here is from genome assembly GCA_000404065.3 of Pinus taeda. NCBI lineage: Eukaryota > Viridiplantae > Streptophyta > Pinopsida > Pinales > Pinaceae > Pinus > Pinus taeda. The sequence goes on along the minus strand of APFE030838074.1, from coordinate 168,732 downwards.
TCTTAGGATCCCATTCCCAATGTTTAATGTGGCTGAAGAGATCAGGTTGTTTGATGCAACAACAACATGGATGGCCATACATGAGTACTCTTGGGCAATGTGAATGGAAGGTTAATGGTCAACAGAGAGAGAGAATCATTTCTAGAACTAAAAATGAATAAAATAGAGGAGCACACTTGAGCAAAGTGGGGGAAAGAAACAATGTTTTTAGAGAGCTGTGTGGAGAGATCTGTGGGTGTGAGTGCAATGCTGTGTGAGGCTAAGTGAGCCTGTGTTGCAAAGAAGAGGCTGAGAGTTCTTATGTAGAGTAAAGAGGTTGAAAGTGCCAGAGCAAAAGAAGAAGGTAGAATGTAGAATGTATGTTGTGTGAGAGCACGAGAGAGCCTATGGAATAGAAGGGGATGAGTGTTGAATGCATGATGTTAAAAGGAGAGGGCCAAGAATAGTATGTTTCTGCATATTGGGCAGAGTGCAGAGAGTGTTTCTTGTTAGTGAATATTGTTGAGCAGAACAATGAGTTGTTGTAGAGTGTTCAAAGGACAAAATGTTTCGTGGGCCAAGGGAAAAGAAGAGAAAGGAGCTGAAAACAAGCAAAGAGGCTGCCAATTGCAGTAAGCAGTAATTTTTCTTTTGAGTGTGGGTTGGAGCCTACATATAGGAAGTTGGTGCTTCTATCTCTAGTGGGTGCTTGCGAAGGCTTGGGCGTTGGTTCCTCTTGCAAGTTGGTTCTTGCATAAATCCAAGGAGCCGCAAGTTGGTGCTTGCAAAAAATCCATGAAGTTGGTGCTTTAGATGGTCCTTCTAGAAGGTTGATCAGGTGTCTACAAAATAAGGGAGTTGGTGCTAGCAAAAAATCAAAGGTATTTGTTTCTTCCTGTGAGTGGTGGCTCATAAACAAATTGATGTAATAGAGCAGGTGCTCTTATAATTACATCAATAACAACAACAAGCTTTGGTTGTTTTTTCTCGAAAGGGTTTCCACGTAAAACCTTTGTGTCTCATGTGTTCGTTGCTCATGATGTGTATGCTTGTATTGGTCGATATGGCTATTGTTATGGGTTGTTAATGGTTTCTCTCATATAATGGATTCCAAACTTGAATGAGCAAAGATAAATTGGCATAAAAGTTGAAATTAGCCTTAATACTGATTCACCCCCCTCTCAATATTAACATTGTTTCCAACAAATGTTGATGCTTACAAATGGCTTATCAATCTGACTCTTCTTATGAGAAGTTTTGAAAGGGAGTATTTTCCTTGTACCTATTGGACAATTATGAATACTTCCATAGTGAAGAGGGAGTGTTGAAGAATGTAACTAGTTTCAGTCTTCATAATTTTCATTTGGCTTGTGTAATGATGTAATTATTATTCGGAGAAAGAAAATGATGTGTAGAATAAAAGAAAAAATATTTTTGAAGCATGGGTTTCATGCTCAAATCATTTATCAATAGGTCTCCTAGGTTTATCATTAGTCAAAGGGTCATTGTTATTATAAAATACCTTTTCGGGAATTTGTATCATTTATATCATTGTTTTTGTATATGGAAAATATTTAGAAGGATTTTAAGAACCAAGTTAGCCAACCTACATAAATTTGTCCTTGTGAGGGATTTTTGATCCCTAATAAAGGCTATAAAAGAGAAGGCACTTGACCTATTGAGACACACATATGATGAACAATCATCATGAATTCGGTTTGAAGTTGAAGAGGAATGTGAGGGTCTTAGGAAAGTAGGGAAGGCTAGTGAAATGAAGGAAGAAGCTCTTGAAGAAGTTGATGGTCCAAATTTACATGTTTTTTACCACACGAGTGGGAAACCTAGGGTTTCTAGATACACTTGAGTTCCAAAAATTGTTGGATAAGTTGCAGATTTATCTCGGATAATCAATAGGCAAGAAGAGCCTTACTTTGAAGAAACATTGTTTCGCTACTCCTAGAAGACCTTATCTTGTAGTGGAGAGGAAAGAATTGGGTGGCTAACTTGGTTCTTGGTGGTAGCGTGGGTCTAAGTTTTGGTCTTGGAAGTCTCCTTTGATGTTGATTCTATAAGAAGATAAGTTATTTCTGGGTTTTCCCCTTAAGGGGGTTTTTCCCTGGCCTAGAGACTATATCTTGTGTTCATTGTGTATTTCTATGATATTTATATTTTGGCACTTATTTGATGATAAGAACATAAGCATAATAATCAATAAGAAGAATTTAAATCACAAACAACTATCATGGTTTGGAAAAATAAATTAAATGCTTCCCTAATCAAAATTTTCAAATACCTCTGTCATAATTTATATCCCTTATATGGTTACTCTTTGGATCTTTTCTTCTATGTAGTCAATCCAAATCCTTTCCCAATTTTGGAAGTTCTTTCTCCCACTAAAAATTTTTTGGAACCCTTTCCATGGCTTGTGAAATCCAAGTAAGGAAAAACTCACGTGATCATGATCAGATACAACCACGCCTACCCCACCTAGACCATCTCGCACTTGAGTGAACCTTGTCAAATATGGGATGATGGGATCATCTTTGCTCTTGCATATACTCCTCAAATTCTCCTTAAGATCAAGCTTCGTAGTATCACTGGTACTCTGATACAACTTCAGGATTGTATTTTACTTTCATACGATGCCTTCTTCTCATGGATACGAGGCACTATATGATATTTGAACCCTTCTAGAATTATCTTTCTTGCCTTGATATCATTCTTATTATGTTGGACCAATTTTTGGGCATCTTGTGGTGGTGAGATAGCTTGCTTCACAAACTCTCCCACACCATTATCCTCCAACACTATCATAATCCTTCCTTTCCAAGAGATGAAGTTCGATGCTCCCTCTAAGCAATGATCTTCTCTCAACCCTTGGTAATCCATCATGCTTCCCGTGAGAGCTCTCTATAGCCTTCCCACTAATAGGTTGTAACCTTTCACAAAAGTATATACTTAGGGCTTGGAGGCTTCCCACTTCACTTCTCCTTTAGTCTTTGAAAGTCTACAAACTCTTGGGCTTCAATACTTCTTCCACTACTAGCACTCTTGTTGTCCTTCACAAGATCTTCTCTTTGGAAAAAATTAGGCACCTACTAACAACCCTCCACCTATAATTAAGTTGTCTGCAAAACGTATCCAATAGGGCCTTGTCTACTTAGAAACAAAATCAACTTGACAACACCATGCTACATACCCTTTTATACTTTTATGGGCTTGTGCATTTGTTCTAGGTTCTTGGCCTGGTTAGGGATTATGTCATTCCACTTCAACCCTATCTACTTGCTTCCAAAAAACCTCCTTAGGTTGTGGTCCTCCTTTGCCTACAATATCCTTTGATGCATTGGTTTCTAGGGCTGGTTCTAGTCCACCATTAGAAATTGTGGCCCTCCTCAATTTGAATTTATAGGGCTTGGCCTCTTGCTAATACTACATAGAATTTGGGCCAAATTTTAGAGAGGTATACTAGCAAGAAACTCACACAAAAAAATTCCTAGAATTCCCTTCAACTCAGCCTACACTTTTGACCAAACTCAACTCACTCGCTATCATAGAAATCATGTTGAGAAATAGCAACAAGAAATTCTAGTTTAATTTGTCCTTGAATTAAATTTTGAATTAAAATTGAATTCTATTCTCATAACGACTTGTAAAGAGTTAATTAAGTTTAATTGACTTAATTAACGTAGGAATTTTGAGTTGGAAGTCTTTTTGTAGTCATGTGTGTGTGATCCCTAAATTTTAGGGGTCTCGGATGAGTTTATTTGAGTTGTAATTAGATAATTCAATTTGAATAAGTTATGGCTAGTTAAACTAGTTCTAACTATTGGAGGAACTAGTAGAGGTCTAGTAGTGAGTTGGTGCATTGGTGCATCCTCGGTGCTACTCCAATTAATTGGAGATTCACTGAAGAGAAACTCATGCATCTCATTTAAGAGAAAGACCCAGTTGATTCTAGAGTGTAGGGATAATGTACTATCAATTGTATGATTTTTTGAGTTGTACAAATCATGCATGAAATCAGTTATGGACCTAAGTTTGGATTGCCCAATTTTGGAAGAAAGATTTCCCATTTAAATATGGGTTGATCCTCTTAAGAATTGTGCAAGGAAATAAGGGCTTGGCAGGCAACAGAATTGGCTAACTGTTGGCCAGAGGCGGGCTTGTAAGGTAGAGAGTTGATCATACTTGTGCAAGGATTGTTCTAGTGAGAACAATCATTGTATTTTCTTCTTGGACTTTTTATTAATGCAATATAGATAGTCAAGGTTTTGAGCAGTTGGTTTCCCCAGATAAATATTGTGTTATGTGCGATTGATATTCTTCCTCTTGTTGATTATTGTTTTAATCGATAATTGTTGGTTTCTATTGTTCATAGTAGAGTATATTCGTGTCTTTTGTTTGAGAAAATCACATGAGCTGTTGAATCTACGAAAAAATCTACAAATCACCGCAAAACATATGTCTTTCACCTTCGCTAAGCTCCTTAATTTGCAGCCTACCTCAGATGATGTTTTCCTAATGATATGTTTCACTTGGATGTGCCAATATTATTATGATCCACAATATGATACCATGTAGAAAATACACGAAATTATGATTTTCTAATATGAGCAATTTGAATTATAATTTCTTCTCAAATAAATATAAAATTTCTTTACTAGATGGAGTGGTATAAAAACAAAAATAAAAGCACAAATACATAATTCAACAAGACATAATTATATAGGGAACCCAACTAGGAAAACCATCTGCTTGTTATTAAGAATTTTATTGTAAGAAAAAAACCTAAGCAATAGATCTCTTACAAAATAATTGTTTCAATTAGAAAACAACCTAGTTTTCGTGCCTTGAACGAGGCTTAAAAACTTTGCAATGTTTTTGATCTTTTCTACCCTCTACCAATCTGTGTACAATCTTCTCTTGCACACTCTTCCTTTCACAAGCTCCATGCACAAACTTGTGCTTCCTATTGCTTAGTATCGCCAACTCATGCTTACCAAAAAGATGATTAAACTTTTGCCTTTGGTCCTCCTTTCAAAGACAATTTGAATGGTCAAAATTAGTGAGTTTATAATTAAGGAGTTTTCTTTTGTGATTGATTGAGTTAGCATGGGTTAATTGTTCATACAACTCATCATATTTCAAGTCAACCACTTGAAAATCAATAACTTTTGTTTTTCCTAAATCAAATAACACTAGAAATTCAAGAACTCAACCTTCAATTTCAACACACCAATTAACTGCAACCTAACTCATCTAATTTTTAGGGACTGATTCCTATATTATAGGAAATCATCCTAATTTATAGGCAATATATTAATTTTTAGGAACTCGAGTATGCATAGGAAGGAAATTGAATTTGAATCCTTGCATTAAGGAAAAAACAAGGAATTACTTTCTCTTTATTATTTTCAACACAATTAGAGCTTGAATTTCTCTCATTAGATGAGGAATCTAAATTGCACATGAAGATGGAGCTTAAATTGATATAAGAGTTTACTTTATTCATCGTTTGTAATGGTTAGATTAGTGAGGATTTCTCCTCTTGGATCTTTGTTGGATCTTTATTATTGTAGGTTTAATGGGAAGTTCAAGGGTTATTGGTTATCATATGTGAAACTATATTTTATTTCCAATTGCTATTTTTGGATGCCAGAAGTTGCTGATAAAGACATTGTTATGAGAAGCCATAAATAAGGGTTCATTTACTTTATGGGAAAGGGTTTTTTCTAAGAGATCTTTTCCTTTTAATATATGTTGATGTCATATCTCTAAATGAATTGTCTTGTTAAGAGTTGTTGTTGGATCAATACCTCATCATATGACCCACTCTTATAACATTCATGGCATCTATAAGGACCCATCCAAGTAAATTTCTTCATCATTTAAGAATTTAATATGTATTTTGGCATGTATAACAAGTTTATGTGTGTTAACCATTCATAAATTGTTCTCTCGACTCCATTTTCCCAAAATTGGATAAGAATTAGTCCCTTATCATCCATCACCCCTTTACTGTACTTATATTAAAAAAATACAAGTATTGTTTTTCTAGAGATATTTCTTCACATCACCTAAGCTTCATTGATTATAGCTTTACTAATCCTCATTCATATGGAGAACCCCCTTGAGTTGGGTAAGATCCAAACAAAAATGAGAGGATAGGTTTCTTTGGTGACAGTGATGACTTCTAGTAGTTCATGCTTGGGTTGCACCTTGTGGATTAGAGATTTTTTCATTAAGTGTGAGTTGAGGAGGTAATATATGGTACTGGAGATGTTCAAAATTTGTTGAATGAAAATGTTCACCATTTTGGATAAGTTAGACTTCTACCACAACCCCTTGCATGCAAGTAGGATTATGTAGGATCATCTAGTTAATAGGATAAGCCTTATAGTGGCAAATAGCTCCTAGTTTTATCTCAATTCATGGCGGTGCTTTCTGGCTAGATTGAAATTTGATAACCACTTTTCTTTTCAATGTTGAAGAATGAATTTCCAAGTGATATGAATTATGTTTATACGAGAACCAATATTTAAAAAGGTTTCATGGAAAATGCATTAGTTTTTGTAGGTTGATTAAATGGTCAAAATATTTTTTTCCAAGCAATACCTTCTGACATGTCAATCCAACTAAAGTGTAGAGTTGTTTGAAGAATTGGAATCCAAAGAAAATGACAAGGATCAATAGCTAAGGAGGTCATTAGATGAAAATGTGGTTACACACAAAGGTCATGAGTATTAATATGTTTTTAACCTATTGGGAAAAAACTTAATAATTTTTCATGGGATTGAATATGACTGAAAATTTCACTTTGGAAATGCATAATACAATAAGATAAAAGCATTTCTCCATTAGAGTGACTTCTTTTGTGAAAATGATGCCATTACAATGGTCAATTTTGGGGATCCTTTCTAGGTTATCAAAATAAGGTTGCCTTTTGCAATAGAACCATGAAAACTAAAAGCATGAGTTTGTCATAAGTACATTTTAAAATCCAATGACACCAAGAACAAAGGTTCCACAACAAAGGTAGATTGTTGGTCAAATGATTTCATTGACCTTTAAATATTGTTTAAACATATATCATCTGACATTATGGATGGTGAGTGGAGGGAATTAGTAAAGAACACATCAAATTGCAAAAAAAGTGAATGAAAAGAAAAAAAACAGGAGATTTTTAGGTAATTAATTTGTCCTGTGATTAAAGTTTCTAAAATCAAAGATGAGAAAATATGCTCTAATCTCCCACCTATTACAATGTCCACATTTCAACCAAGGTTCATCAATGATTTTGCAATTCAGTTTTGAATTTCTTGATTCATACCAAATATTCATTCAAGTGTTTAAAGAATTTGTATTTAATTTATTTAAAAGAGTATCTTACTTGTACTGGAAATCTCCTAGTGTGTTGACTTTTGCCTCCTGTAGGTTTTCACTATCTAAATACTAGTTCATTCCTTTTTTAGGGATTTTAATTTTTCTAAATTTGGTAGTGAGATCTTATCTATGGGAAAAATGGACAATTTTTCAATTGCCTATCCATGTACAATTTCTAAATTTTATTCATTTAAGTAGCTAATATTTCTACAACAACAAATTTTATTGTCAATGGTTTGTGGGGTATCAATGTGGCAATGAATATGTTCCAACCCCATTTCCTTCACATGGCACTATTACCAAGTTTGAGTCCCAATTAGTGATGATTTTGTTGACTGCAAGACCTAAACAAACTTTAAGCAAACAATTAGAGCTTGAATTTATCTTATTAGATGAGGAATATCTTAGAATAATCCAAAATTCCTCTTATTCTTTTTAAAGGATCTTCTTCCTCATCCAATTCCTTTAAAGGTTGTACACCATTATTGGACTTTTAATCTCTCAAATATTATTTCCTCAATATCAAACCCTTGGATGAATATTTGTTTGGGAGAATATTCACCTCTAGATAATCTCATTGGCAGTAGAATGCAACTTTAGGGAGCAATTTTTACCACTCACTATTACTCTGCACATTTCAGAGTCCACAAAATATGTTGTGTTGCCACACACCCTATAAGACAACATTTACATGATATGTAATAACTTGTAATTAATCCATTTTTTTGACATGTGCAGTGTTACGTCAACTCTAGAATTTACAACTCCATTTCTTTTAGGTTTTGAATTTTAACTTCATGTTCTTTATGTTGTTGAACAACACGCAGTTGATAGTTGTGATCTACATTACCAAAATAGGAGGCCCTATCCCTGTGCCAAAATAGCCTAAAAATGAAACAAAGGAAGAGTTGTTTTCTATGGCCTTTCTTGTTTTTAAGGGCCAATAACTATTTTCTCGATAAATGGGCCATTTTTAAAGTCATCTCTAGAAAAAATTTCATGATGAATTAGAAACCATTTTTGTTGTTTTTCCAAAGTATGATTTAGATGAGCATTGAATGTAATGTATTGAGGTTCCTTATGCTTTCATCTTTGGAAAGCCTGTGAAAAATGGTGAAGACATATTGCTCCTTTAAATTTAGAGGTTGAACAAGTTAACGAAAACTATCCTGGAAGAAAAACTCGATATGCGTTTCCGACCATAATAGAACCATGGCCCAAGGTAGAAATGAAATAGAGAGAGAAAACATTGCTTTCCATGGCCCTTCTTATTTATAATGGTCAATAACTATTTTATCGATAAATGGGCCATTTTGAAGGTCATATCTAGAAATTGTTTCTCGAGGATGCAAACTATTTTTGGTGTTTTTCCCAAGTACGATTTAGATGAGCATTTAATGAAACGTATTGAGGTTCTTGATGCTTCCATATTTGTAAAGCCTAGGAAAAATGCTGAAGAGATTGAAGTGTGTTGTGTGTGGAGCATGATTGTTCAGAAGTCTTTGTTTCAGTAGGATGTATACCCTAGGAAGTTTGTACACCCCTCCACATGGGGGGGACAAGTCCCCCCCCCCGTGGGGATCCCGGGGGCCTGATCTCCCATAGTTGGGGGGTCCAAGGGCCAGCGGTCCCCCAGCGGGGGCTTGGGGGCAGCGCCCCCAAAGCTAAAAACAGATGTAAAGTTGCCTTGTAAAAGTATAGTAATTTCTAGTCAATCTGGGCCGTTCATTAGGCGGATGATCTGACGGTAGAACTTATGTTTAGTTTAGGGTTTTTTGCCCTAGAAGGCAACCCCTCTCTTTGTATGAGGGTATTGTATTTGAGGCGGCGATATAGATGTGTATTCTGTGTGTGAGCGAGAAACAGAGAGGTGAGACTGTGAGAGAGAACAGAGGATATTACAACGGCTTTGCTGTAGGTTGTGTCTCTTCATTTTGCTGGATAATAGAAAGGAAGGACTGGCTGTTCGGGGTGGACGTAGCCCAAACTGGGTGAACCACGTATATCTGTGTCTCTCTTGTTTTGTGCTTTTTCTGTGTTTATATTTATGCATTATTTCATGTGTTCCATTGCTCCGTAATATATAATTTTCTAACATTTTTAATGCTGGAATTTTTGCTGCTTTAGCTTGGGCTGGAGGAATTTGTGCTTGACTCTGTTCTTTGGACATTCTAGGCTGATCCGTCATTGTAGGCTGCTCTGTGGTCTCTACTTCTTTTCCTTTGGAATTTCTTGTGACCAGTATGCTGGTTTCCTATGCAGGCTGCTAAGAAGTTCCCGCAGAGGATGTACCAATTTCTAATTGTTGAGACAGCTTGAATGATGCCTGTCCAAGAGAGTCCAGGTCAAGGGATTTTTCAAGATCTTTTATAGCATTTTCCATCTTTTCTTTCTCCTTAATTTATTCTATTAGGGTCCCTTCTACCCATTCATCCTAATTTGCAATTTCTTCTATTAGGGTCCCTTCCACCCATTCATCATAATTTGCAAATTGTTCAATTTCTAGGATCCTATGATGTATATAAACTGACAGCCTATGTCTTGTCCTTCTGTCACATATGAAACTATTTGGGTCATATGGCACCCACCAAAAGCTCTTGTTCAATATAAGGTGGTCTTTTAAAATCTTTTTAGCTTCTTGCCATTTATCCCTAGAATTGATGACAAAAGGGCCTAGCTGGTTCTTTATTCTTAAATGAGCCTTCTTCTTGGCAGCACAAAAATGGACTAAGTCTGCATTTATGATCTGTCTAAAATACTCTAGTACAAACAATCTCATGGGCACATATTTAGGCAACTTGAAAGGGCAAAGATCACACCCATACATTCTGATTTCTGAGTGTTTTTGGTACAGGTACCAGTCACCTATCCTGTGCTGCTTGGAGAGTTGGAGAATCTTCTTCATGTCACCAGTGATTCTAGGAGGGGGAACTCCTATCAACATAGTGGATGCTGGATGTAGAAATAAGTCAATGAATTCATTATAGGTATAAGGGGACTCATAGGTATTATGGAAGATTGAGCTCCAAAAGATCACAAACCTTTGATTTCCCTTTGAGTCCAATTTCCTAATGGGGAAAGGAGAGCTATCTAGCTGATGATATAACAAAAGATGGTATATAAAATATGTGTATTTGAAAACTCCTTCCCTATCCAAATTCATGAATTGATCATGGATTTTGTTGGCGATGAAATTGGCATAATCATTTCTGATAGCAGGGGGTTGTCCTAGAGTAAACATTGACAATAGAACTAGGGTGATATCATCAACAAATTCACTAGATTTAAATCCCATGATCAGGGATATCATTTCAATAATAAGTTTTCCAGTTTCAGTGAAACAGGTCTGCAGATAGGGAGGTGGGCCTTGAGGTTGGTACTTTGGTTTCATGAACATTTGAGCAATACGGGTTATCTCTGATTTGGGCAATTGAGAAGATTTTTCAAGTCGATACCCCATGGAAAGAGGAGCAAGGGGCTGAGTGAAGTGGAACTGTATCATTTCATTAATGGACTTAGCAGTTATGGGAAAAAGAATAGTTTGATATGGGGATATAATTTCTCTATGGATAGGGTCATAGTTGGCACAACATTGATGAATGATATATGGGAAAACATGGACTGAGGGGAGGAAATACATGGGAACATTAGACTCCCACAGTCCAAAAATGTTGGATTTGTTTAGATAGCTATCTCTGACTTGGCAAAAGGCCTGAAGATAGTTCCTATCACTAGATAAATCCTTTATTTGAAAATATCTGTCAGCTAGGGGTAGATAATCTAAGTCTTTATGAGGCGCATTCATGGGCGCAACATTCAGGGCTATGGGAGTTTCCATATTTGGTTCTTGTGTATTCAAACTGGAATTCGAGTTTTCTATAGAAAAATGATATAAACAACAGGTACAGGGTCTTTTTATGGTAACTACAAATAGTTTCAGACTTGAATTTCGGCTTTCTCAGGTAGAATTTTCAGTAAAAACAAAAATTATAAGTTTACAGAGTAAATTGGGTAAATATCTGGTTTAAGGACGTAAACTGTGTAATTGCAGGTTGAATGACGGGCTACAGAGCACGATGTTGGATTTTCTTGGTCGAGTGGTGGGGTGAATTCTTGGACAGTCGACTGAACATTATTTTGCATGGGAGTTCGAGGTAGTGCATTACGGTGAAAATCATGTTTTATCGTTTATTTAACGAAATTGAGTTTGCCGGGTATTTTTGCATTTATTCGGTGGATGACATAAGCATGATGGGACATTTTGTCGTTACGCAGAGGGTGGTAAGTGGTTTACATCACACCGCTTTTGAGGCTGGGAAGTTTTGGGATGGGGGCCGAGTGAGCATATTGGTAGTGCGACGCGTGGCTGAGGTACGACAAAAAACCTCCTGGTGATCGCGAGTTAAAGCGCGATCACCAGGGGGGTCGTGATATCGCCATCAAACATTGGATGAAAAGGGGATGATCAGACAATTGACAGGCTTTGGAGATGGTGGGGAGTTAATGCAGCGAGCCCGGCATAATAAACAAAATTTTAATCGATTCAAGGGCATTTTGATTGGTCGGGGGATGGTTATTAATTAACCCAAATGGTCAATTAATCCCATATGGCATGGGGGGGTAGGTTATTAATAAACTTCAGATACATTTATTAATCCCTATTAACTATATAATGGTTATATACCATCGGGGCGGGAATTATATAAAGTGTGGGGGTTTAATATATTTACATATTATGGGAAGGGTTAATTTTTCAGGATTTATATAATAATTGTTAGAAATTATTATGAAACAGAATGAAAATAAGCGCTAAGCCGATGTTAAAAACTCACATAGAAACTTAGGCTAAAGTAGGAAAAGGGGGTTTTCAAGTGATATTATGTATTTCTTAAGTAAAATAGGTTTTTTCACTTAGGAACTTTATGAAACGAAATGAATGATGGATGGATGATTTTGAGTACTTAGACTTTTAGATCATTGGGTCGAGGGTCTGGTCCCTCCAGAAGTCAAAGAAATGCTTTGAGCCCCTTTGATTTTCAAAGACCTTAATACTTAGGAAAAATTAGTGAAATATTTAAGAAAAATGTGAATGGAAGTTAGTTACTTAACCTTGTCTTGTTTGAACTGCATCAAGTGAAATGTTTGCCTTGCACTTTATGATAAAAGTAAAAGTTAACACATTCAGAAACATTTTTCATCACAAGTATCATTTTGCAACACCATCTACCTACCCTACCTACTTTAGCCTAACATTTTTCTTCCTTATTTGCGTGCACTTAGACTAGAAAACCCTATCAATCTTCTTTTTCTTTACATAGCAAGCCTACCTAAGTTTTCACTTATTACATCCAAGGGCTTAGATTAAACTATTGAGCTCCTTTTTATTTACTCTACCTATCTACTTATCTACCAAGTTTAAACAGTTTGGTCAGATTTTATTCTCTATTCTACAGCATGAAATTGAAAAATGAAAGAGCCAAGTTTGAGTTGTTTGACTATTCATCAACGGTGGCAAAAGTTTAACAAGCTGCACACAATTACTTATTATAGAAAATGAAATAGTAGTGGCATTTGAACTTGCACACTTTCCTGTTATATTTTGTTTGGGGTTCATTTCTTTCACTTTTTTGACCATTTTATTCTTTTTACCCTTTCATTTTTATTTTAGGGTGTACCCTCTTTACATTTTTTAAATTTTTTGATTTTTTGACAATATGGAAAACCTTTGCAATAAGGAAAGGTATGAACATATTACAGAGCTCATCAAGTCAATCATGAAATATGACACCTATTGGTATAGGAGCATAACACTATCCATGCTTCGAACTTTGACACTTCATCTCCTCATTGCTGCTGCTGCTAGTGATTTGCATGCTCGACCTTCGGCTTATGCTAATGATTTCTCGATCAAGATATGCTCCTTACATGATTCATACTTCCTGCTATGCTGACCCTGTCTCTAGACTTTGTTTTTCAAAGGGATCAGCTGCTACAGGAATCCTACAAGATTTCTCATAGTTGCTTTTCCTTTTGAAATTCAGGCTGATGCTTGAGTAGGCTTAAAAAAAAAAAGCTGACAAAGGTTCTGAATGAATGAAATACTAGCTAGGAGGTATCAGGTAAGAATACGCGAGCATAATGCTACTACTTTATTTTTCATCATTTTTTGTATGTTTATAGAATGAAAGAATAAAAAATTTTGTATTTTGTCTGTGCAGGGAATGAAATGAAAGTGGAAGTGTGAATGCACAAGGGTGGAATGGAGAGTTAGGCAGATGGATGGTGGCAGGGGGGTCCACAGGCCTTCTAGACAAATCTAGCCCTCAGGTTCTTTTTTAAACTTGATTTTGGCCTTCCTATAGTTTCTACAGGATCCTCCTATAGAATACACTAATTTTACTGTAGGACACAGAATTTTCAGAACAAATGAGACTAAGGCCTGGAAAAGGATAACGATGATGGAGCGATGGACTGTGAAGGGTGTATGCAGCCTGGCCATGTCTTTTTTCTCTTGTGTGACCCTCTTGCAACCTGCAATTTATTAAAAAGAAGTTAGCTTTTGTTTTTTGTTTTTTGTTTTTTTTCTCTTTTCTCTTCTTTTTCCTCTTTTTTTTTTGAGACAGCTAGGGTGCCTCCAGGAGGTTTTCATCCTCACTGCCTGCCTTGGGTGCCTCCAAGAGGTTTTCACCCAAGGATCTCTTATTATTTTTTTGGTTTTTCTCTGTTTTTTCCTTTTTTCTGTTTTTGCTCTCTTTTTTGTTTGTTTTCTTAGGGTGTGGGTGGAGTGGAGACAGGGACCTGCTCCACTACCAACATTGTTTTTCCCAGATTCTCAATGAACGCTTTCTTGAAAAGGGGCTTCTTATATATCTTCAATCTATGCCCATTGACGAGTATGGGGATGGCTTCTTCATCTATGGTCCGGATAAGGACTGAACCATTGTTAATGCATTTTTCTACTATATATGGTCCCAGCCATCTTGTCCTCAGTTTTCCCTTGAAATCCTTATATCTTGAATCATACAGCAACACCCAATATCCTTGTTGGAATTGTTTTTCTTTGAGGTGTCTGTCATCCCATATTTTTCTTTCAAGTTGGACTACCTATGAGTGGAGTAGGGATTGCATTCTCTATTCATCCAATCCATTTATCTGAAGCAATCTTTCCTTTTGTGCATGGCTGAGATCTAAGTCTAGCTGAGCTACCATCCTTAATGTATTATATTCAAATTCTATTGACAGCAGAGCCTTCTTCCCATAGACTAGCTCATAGGGTGTAAACCTTGTGGTGGTTTTCTAGGTGGTGTTATAGGCCCAGGTGGCCTCAACCAATCGATCTACCCAATCTTTTCTACTGCTGCTCACTACCTTAGTGAAAATCCCCTCCAAAGCTCTATTGGTGACTTCCACATGTCCATTTGCTTGTGGATGATAAGGGGTGGAGGTTTTGTGCTTAATCTTATGGTGTGTGAGTAGGTATTCAACCAAATTGGAGGTAAATTGACTCCCTTGATCCGTGACTAACTCTCTTGGGTAGCCAAACTTGTAGAATATATTTTCCCTAAAAAACTCAGCTACTTTTTCTTCTGTTGCTGATTTGATCACCTTTGTTTCTGCCCATTTTGTCAGATAATTAGTACACACAATGATGTCATATTTCTATTTTCAAGGAGAGTTGATAGGACCCACAAAGTCCATGCCTCACTTCTCAAATGGCTCGAAAGTCACTTGAGGTTGCAAGGGAATCTCATCCCTTGGAGTTGGTTTCCCCATCCTTTGGCATTGGTCACATTGGTTAATGTACCTCTTGACATATTGATGAAGAGTGGGCCAATAGTAACCTGCTTGTAAAATTTTGAAAGCAGTCCTCTTTCTTGCAAAGTGGCCCCCACAAGGCCCATCATGACAGGTTAGGAGTATGTCAAAGAATTCCTCCTCCGTGACACATCACCTCAAAATCTAATATGGGCTAAGTTTAAAAAGGTTGCCCCTAATCCAAGTGAATGGGGCACTTTTCCTCACGATCTTTCTCTTCTCTTTTGAGGACAGGTGTGGCAGAAACTATGTTGAAACCAAGTAATTTGATGTATTAGAAAACCATGGAGAGTGTACTAAAATATCAAATAAGTGTTCATTTGGCATTTGATCATCCACCATTGCTTATTCACCTGCAGGTAGATCTAGTCTAGACAAAAAATTAGCAACAACATTTTTCTTACCTGGCTTATCAACAATAGTCAAATCAAATTGCTACAATAAAAGTAACCATATAATGATACAAGTGCTTACATCTGATTTATTCATAAAATACCTAATTCCAACATGATCAGTGTGTACAAATGTTTGATAGCTAGAGATATAGTGTTTGAACTTGTTTAGGGAATGGACTATAGCTAGGAACGCCTTTTCGATTACAGTGTAGTTTAATTCTTCCTTGGACATGTTTTTACTGACAAAATATATGGCGTAAGGGAACTTCTCTTCGACTTGCCCTAAGGCTACTCCTATCGCTTTGTTTAAGGCATCTATGTGAATGTGGAAAGGTAGGGCCTAGTTTAGACCTCTCAAGATTGGGGCAGTTACCAACTTACCTTTCGAGGCATCCAAAGCTTCTTGACAGTTCTCAGTCCATATAAACTCAACATCTTTTGCCAAAAGACCAAACAATGGAGAGGCTATCTTACTAAAATCCTTAATGAATCTTCTATAATACCCTGCAAAGCCTAGAAAAATTTGAACATCTCTTACCTTTTGAGGAGGTGGAACCCTTTGGATGATAACAATCTTGTTAGGATCCACCTGTAATCCTTGCTGAAAAATTGTATGACCTAGCACAGTCTCTTCAGTCATTAGGAATTAACACTTTTCGGGACTAAGGGATAGGTTCATCTCAATACACTTGGCTAAAACTTTCCCAGGTTAGTCAAAGATTCCTGGAAGTTAGAACCATAAGGGGTAAAGTCATCCATATATATCTCCATTGAATCATGAACTAGTTTAGCAAATATGCTCAGTACTGCTCTCTAGAAAGTGGCGGGAGCATTTCACAACCCAAAAGGAAGGACTTGGTATGAAAAAGTACCCCATGGACAAGTGAAATTAGTCTTACCTTGGTCTTCCGGGCTAATTTAGATCTGGTTGTACCCGCTAAACCCATCTAGGAAGGAGAAGAACTTCTTCCCTATCAAGCCATCTAACACTTAATCTATGAAAGGCAAAGGGAAATGGTCCTTCTTGGTGGCCTTGTTCAGTTACCAATAATCCACATAGATTATCCACTTCCCATTTTTGTTTGGCACTAGCACCAAAGGAGAAATTGATTCACTGCCAGAGATGGGGTAGATGAATCCTACATCCAGCAACTTTTGCAGTTCTTCTTTGACAATGTCCTTAAGGGCTAGATTCATCCTCCTTTGAGGCCGCCTAGCTGGTTTACAATATTCTTTAATGTAAATGTGATGAGTACAGACTGAAGGGTAGACTCCCTTCATCTCCTTATAACTCCAAGAAAAAGCATCCAAATGATTCTTCAATAAGCTACACATTTCTTTCTCCTGAGAGGTGGATAGGGATGAGTTGATCTTCAAGGTTTCTTCTGGGCCAAATTCCACATTCTTAACTCAGAGGGAGGTCAAATCAGCCAGACAAAGATCAGCTAAAGGATTATATTGGGTTTCTTCCACCATCTCTTCTAAGGGAAACACACTGGGGGGTGGATTCTGAGTCAAGTTCTCAATAAGATCATCCTCGGTTTGTGGAACCCCAATGGTAGCTTCTACTATACACAATGGTGCGGAATATATTTCATCCTCATATTCCTCCTCCAACTATGGAGGTAAATCATGTTCTAGTAGAGATTGGGTAGGAGGATAGAGAACTAGCTGTTTGGACATATGCCCATTCTTGATTGTCATGTTCCCAGCTCGACAACTGATGTAGGCATGTGCAGTAGCCAACCAAGGTATTCCCAGGATGAGAGGGTACCCAGTGAGCTTTTCCTTTGGTTGGAGAACCAAGAAATTAGCAAGGAACTCCTAGGAATCAATAGATATCATGACATCTTCCACAATCCCCTCAGGGATCACGGTGGAGCGTCTGCCAACTACAGTACCATTGAGGTCTTTCTTAGTGAACCCTGAAGGTTGATTTTGAGCATAATATCCTTGGTCATCACATTAATGGCATCCCCTACATAAATCAAGGTATGGGGGATTATGGCTCCATTGATATGGACATCGACTACAGGACTCCTAGGGTCAAGATATTTCGGACAAATTACCTTCCCCGACATCAGGCCGGACAGTTGTCCTATGACATTGATAGTTGGGGCATCTCTTTCGCCTGCCTGGGTGTCTAAAGCAATTCTCCTTGATCATCTTGTTTTATATAGGCACATCCTTTATGGTTTGGAGAAGTGGTATTTTTACACATAACTGTTTTAGTTCTCCCAAAAGTTCAGTTTCTTCTAGGGTTAGTTTTGTGGTTCTAGTTAGTCTCTCACAAAAGGGTGGAATGACATTGGGTTCACTTTCTTGTTTTTCTTCCTTAGCCTGCTTAGGAGGAGGAGGTTGGCTATCTAGGAGGACCTTCGCAGATCATAGGTTAATCTCCTGAATCTCCATAGCATAGGTTGGGCATGATGTTTTCCCACTATATACCTATTGGGCCTATCGATTGTTGGTGTTCAAGTTCAATTGAGTAGGTATTTTGGGTTGTCTTGGATGATGGTTTTGGTTGAGCAGGTGGTGGAGGCAAAACAGCGGGAGAAGTGTTATACTGGGGCCTCCACCCCTTATGAGGTGCATTCCACTAAGGTTGTGGCTGAGCATAGGAGTGAAACGAGCCTGGTATTGAAGAGGATATGATGAAGGAGGGGGTGTGGACTAGGAAGGATGAGCAAGGAGGCGCCAAGAAGACATGGAAGTGGCTTGATTGCAGTGGTAATAGCTTTGGGAGGTCCCTTGCATTCCCTACTACTATGGTCTTGATCCATGTTGCCTCCTTTGGTTCATGAAATAAAGTGGTTCAATGGATCCTTTAGCCCTGTCATATGTAGCTTTCATTCCGAGCAAGGAAGGGCACTGATTCGTAGGATGGTCTTGTTCAGAAACTATACACACTTGTATAGAGTGCAGTGGAAATTCGTTCCTAGGATGCTTTCTCGTGCACCTGGGACAAAATATGGCCAAAGCTCTCTCGTCTTCCTCTTATTTCTTTTTGATGTGCAAGGTATCCATTTTCATGGCAAGAGTCTGCCTCACCTCGCTCTTGAAATCTTCCAGTCCATTCTCAAGTTCATTTCTAAGGGATGAGCTAGATGAGGATGTGCTGGCTAATGGTTGACTTCCCCTACCTTTCTTCCTAGCCGACCTGGAATGGTTTCTAAATACAGTCCTTATTTCATCATAACGTAGTTGGTAGATTTCTCCCCCAGCCAACAAATGGAGGGTATCTAGAAGGTCTTCAGGGACTCCTATGAGCAGAACCAACTTCAGGGATTCAATGTCAAGTGTGCACCTATCCCTTTTATAACTGAGTTGAAACCTCTCTTCATAGTCTTCCAAAGATTCATCACTAACCATGGTCATTCGGAAGATTTATTCCTTGGTTTCCTTTGACCTGCAATATTCCATGTATTTGTTGTTAAAATATTGCTACATTTGAGCCCAAATTGTGATACTGTCTCCAGGTAACCCCATGAACCAGCACAAGCCTGCATCCTTAAGGGTAGAAGGAAACAATTTCAACTTTTGCTCGTCTTCTGTATAGTCATAGGTTCGACAGAGAACAACAAATTCAAACAAGAAAGTATTAGGATCTTCGGTAGTTAGTCCATGGAAGTGAGGTAAGGCTGAAGGACTTATGTTTTTCATTTTTGTGTCCCCATTGGTCTCCTGGATAGGAAAGGCACCTTGTATTATTTCCCCATTCCCTCTAACATTTATGTTTTCAACCATGGTCTCAGGAGGAATGTTTTCTTGCTCTCTTCTATTATAGTATCTTCATATATATCTAGAGGTTCAGCTATAGGATCTTCTGGATCACTGCCACCAAAGAAGAGAGAAGGGTGGCTCAGTGATGTGTTGGGGATGTTGGGTAGGAATTTTCCTGAATTGTCTCTGTTCCTACGACGCATGAAAGGAAATCTCTTTTTTTTTGCGAATTTTTGTGTTTCCTTTTCTTCTTGTACCTACAAAAATGAAATGGATTGCAAAAAAATTTGCAACTGACTAAAATAAACCTTGCTGAAATGAAAATTGCCGATATGAAATGAAAGCAGGATATGTCTAATCTACTTTTGTTGAAATGAAATTGCAGAATTGAAATGAAAGCAGGAAATGTCTAATCTACATTTGTTATTATGAACTTGCAGAATTGAAATGAAAGCAGGAAATGTCTAATCTATGCTTGCTGAAATGAAATTGTAGAATTGAAATGAATGCGGGAAACGTCTAATCTACAGTCGCTGAAATGAAATTGCAGAATTGAAATGAAACAACTACTCTGCTTTTCTGGAAATAAACTACTTAGCAGAATGTTGCAGTAGAAAATAGAGAAAAGAGGTAATCACAAAATAGTCAGACGCTTCCCCGGTAATGGTACCAAAAATGGTGGTGAGCTCCAGTATTGCAACAATAATGCTACAACTCCTAGGGCTCCCTTCTTTACTTTTATCAACCCGGTAGTTCATAACAAACTTGGAAGCGCTGGTGTTGTATGCACAAGTACTAGCTCTTATTACAGGTTGTCACTTCATCAGCTGGCACAAGTTCACTTAGGAGCGTAAGCCAACTTCTATGAGTTCTAAGAAGAAGCTTTTACTGTGATGGAAGAGAGCTAATTCTATACGGGCTATTCTACTTGCATAAAGAGAAGGAAAACTGTAATGAAACACAAACCCTAGCAAACCCTAGTTTTGCATGAAAAGAGATAAAAATACTAAAATGGGTGCCATTAACTTCTAAAAAGGTAAATTGTATTTATTCAAGCTACTTCTGAAGAGATAAGGAAAGAAATCATCTTTTTGTACTTTTGGGTATTTCTATGTGGAATTATTATGCTTATGGTTTGAATGATTGTGAGTATGTAGGGGTTCGGTGGCAAAGGAGGATGGATTTGGCTTTTTCTGAATATGAGGAAGGTGTGGAGAGGTCCTAAGAAGTCACTTGGACCCTTCTGGAGACTTCCATTGGGATTAAAATTCAAAAAATCACTCGCATGAACTTCTATAGGAGGCTGCAGGGGATTTACAAGAAGTTCTACAGGAGGTTCTATAAGAGGAGGCTGAAAGTGGTTTTTGGAGGTTTGAAGGTGGAAAAATGGCAGGAAAAGGGAAATGAAGGCTGGATGAACGTGTTGGAGGGTATAGAACTCTGTCAATGAAGATCATGAATGAAGGAGAGCATTAGATGTTTTCAAAAGGGAAGAAAGCAATTTTGCACAAAAATGCAAAAATTATGGTAGATTGGCGACATGAGGTGAATGAGTGGGGAAATATTGAGAGATGAACTAGTACAGGTTATGCTATGGAAGAATGGTAAGCTAGAGTGTTCTACAAATGAGTTGAACACTTATTTCCAAAAATTGACCAAAGAAAAAACCAAAAACAGAGTTTGTCTATTTTGACCTAAAATCTAACCTAAAAATAGAGTATTGCTGAACAAAACTTTATGAAGAGAAAGTTATGTGAAAAATCCATGGTAAATGAACATGAAATGGTCTAAGCATGTGGATCCAAGCATATATCAACTTCTCCAACTCAAAACATCACACTAGCAATTGCATGAAAGGCAAAAACTGTGTTTTTGGTGGTAGCAGTAGTCCCTCGACCTCAAATCATGGTCCCAATGAGGGAGAAAGGAGATCAAGACCTTCTGGTAGGCTTTTTGGGTCTTTCTCTATTACTATAGCAAACTACTTAAGCAACTTGAAGCAAGAACAACTAATTTAACCATCAAAAGCAATCTATTTTATCAAAGCAAGATTTAACCTAAACAACAGAAATCAGCTTATGAATGCAAGAAAAAAGCCATATAAATACAAAAAGGAGATGTTGGAAAACTTGGGTTGTGTCCTAAACCAAGTTCTTCATCCCTCTAGAGAATATCAGTGCTTGTTCAAAGCTGGATTCATCTTCATTGATTAAAAAATAATAGTTATATCTCAAAATTGTCTGCAAAAAAAGCTCGAAAGTGAGCTGAGTACAAGATTGCACTAAAGTGTGAAAATAGACTATCAAATGGCTAACCTACTAAGGCTTGAAGCCTTCTTATTTATACAAGTGAGGACTCCCAACGGTCATCCTAAACTTAAGGAACTCGTCTGCCTAAAACTGGAGATAACAATAGCCCTACTTGAGTTGCTCAGCTGCCCCTTGGAATCATTGATGTGGTGGCCTTTGCACTCCGAGCTGCCAATGGATAACTCGAGGAAGGGGTCATTAATGTAGGAGACACCCCCCCCATAATTTCTCAGCCATGTTTTCTTGAAGTTGGCTGTCATTCTGTTCATAAATGCCTGGTCCTTGTCTTTAAATTGTCCAAAAATATGCAATAAACACTCATTAGACAATGTGGCAAAGTGACTATCCCCATTCACTCAATTGACATAAATATATTCAAAAAAATTCACAAAACTATGGAAAATGATGGATTAAATGAAAATAATAGGCAAAATGGGCCGATATAGCTATCCATTTCTGGGGCTCATCACAACTGTTAGAGCATAAAATTTAATCGACTATTGAATAAAGGCTTCTTTAATAGCTTGGTCCAACACTAAAACTAAACGTCAAAGTTTCTCAAATTGTTGTAGAAGATTCAAAATCAGGATTGGTTTCAAGGAGTTGGGTTTGGGGTATATATGGTTGTAGTATGGCTTTATCTATGACAGTTTGATCTACAAAAGCCTCATACTTTGATCTAAACAAACTTTGCTGGAAAGGTAAATCAAATTCTATAGTTTGTAAGGTGTCAAATTTCTTTGGGAGAAAATTAGACCTTGACAAAGGAATATTCTCAAGGAGAGAATTGAATCTAGAGAGAGGAATATTACTACTTTGACTCTTGGTAAAGCTTTTCTTTCTCACCAATTTCTATAGGTTATCTACAATTTCAACAAGATTGGGGTTAGGGTGATATCTACTGTAAATTCTTTTTGGGAGCCAGGGCTATGAAAAATCATCACAAAAAAATTAAAATCAGAATCAATGATATATTAAATATATACAAAATAACAACCTCAGATCATGTATTTCATAATGATACAACAATTTATTATTGAAATACTAATTTAAAACCAGGGAATAATAATGTTTTGGACTAAAATGTATTATCCTGAGTATGGTCGCCAATATGTTGTCATTCTATATTTTTGAGGTCGAGGGATTAAACACATTGGACAACATCAAGACCACTTTGGACGCTGGGATCTAACCCTGCCAACTTCAGAGAGAGATCTCTCTATTTAATTTAGCTTTGTTTTATGGATAAATTCTAGGCTGGCTATGATTGTACTTGTGGTTTTGGTTTATTGGTTTGGTTGATCTAAGTGTTCTAATTCCATTGGGCTATGGAGTCTATAAACTAAATGTTATGAAACTAGCTCACAAAAAGATAGAAAAGAGAGAGAAAGGCCATAGAATTTGACCTCTTCATGGGGAAAGCCTCCTTTACATTACATAAATGAATTATTCTTGGATGATTCAAATGAAAAAACCTCCTTTGTATATATAGGAGTCTAAGGGATCACAATACAACCAAGCCGAACTAATAATAATAATATAAAGGCACAAAAATAATAATAGAGGGATTATGTGGGGAACAGTAATAACAATATGGGGACAATATGAGCAAAACAATATTAATAAGGGATACAATTACAATAGCAATGGGGGAATCACTAGCATTATGGGGACCCAACATGCCCCTCTCCTTTAAAAAAGTGCTACAATAGTAATTGGGGAATCACTAGTATTATAGGGACCCAACATGCCCCTCTCCTTTAAAAAAGTGCTACAATAGTAATGGGGGAATCACTAATATTCTAGCGACCCAACATGCACCTCTACTTTAAAAAAGTGTTGTCCTCAATGCTTGAGTAGTTCTGGATTCTTTTTTATAAAATTCTCATCCTCCCATGTGGAGCCTTCAAAGGTTAAGTTCTTCCACTTGGTGAGATACTCTGAAATTGATCGATTTCGTAGCTGTCAAGTTCTTGTTTCTATAATTGCTTCTGGTTCCAATATAGTTTTTCCTTCCTCGTCTAGTTCTGGAAATATTGTTTGAATTGGGAGCTTTTGGCCTATAACCTTCTTTAAACATGAAACATAGAAAATTGGGCGTACTCGAGAAGCTTCAAGAAGATCCAATTTGTATGCCATAGTAGCAATCTTTTGCAACACCTTGTACAGACCATAATACTTTGGTGATAATTTATTATCCGTCTTAGCTATAGGAATACCTAGTCGTCTACATCAAAACTTCATTCGCTATGATGTTGATCTGCCTGTTGTTTCATTCTATTATGTGCCAACAAGAGGTTATCCTTTAAGAGTTGGAGAACTTGTTTTTGATGCTCGATGTGATGTTCCACTGCTTGAATCTTAGAATATTCTTTTAAATATGATGTGATGGATGGTTGCTGATATCCATAAAGTGCAATAAATGGGGTCATTTTTGCTACAGTATGGAAAGAAGTGTTCTACCACCATTCAGCTAGAGGCAACCATTTGACCCATTGTGTCTATTTATCAAATACAAAGCAATGAAGATATCCTTCCAGACATTTGTTTACTATTTCAGTTTTCCCATCAGATTGAGGATGATAAGATGTGTTATGAGCTAACTGAGTACGAAGACAAGAAAATAATTCTGTCCAAAAATTTCCAATGAAAATGGGATCTCTGTCACTTACAATAATCTTTGGGCTTCCATGTAGCTTTTGAATTTTTTCCATAAATGCAGTAGCAACTATACTGGATTTAAATGGATGTGATAATGCACAAAAATGTGCATACTTGGTAAGTTTGTCAGCTACCACCATGATGAAACTCTTTCCTTCAGACTTGGGTAAACCTGTGATAAAATCCATTGAAACCTACTCCCAATGTTGGCTTGGAATGGATAAAGGCTATAATACACCTGGGGTCGTAATTGTTTCAACTTTATTTTGTTGGCAAGCCAAACATTCCAACAAAAACTTTTGAATATCGATTTAAGGCCAACCCAAAAAAATTCCTTCTTAACTTTGTGGTAAGTTTTTAAAAATCCTGAGTGCCCTCCTAAGGGAGAAGTGTGCAATTCCATAAGAATATTTTGATTGGGTTGGGAATTCTTATAGAGGTATAAGCAATCTTTGTACCATAACGAATCATTTTTCCAGCTAAATGTATCAGATTTACTGGAATCTTGTTGTAACTTTCGAATAAGTTCCAACACTTCTTCATCATTATTCCATTCCTCCCTTGCTTCATTTATCCAATCTAGTTGGATAATAGAAATGGCACACAACAATGCTTCCACATCCTCATCCTCTCTTGAGAGTGCATCCACCACAACATTTTGATTCGCTTTTTTGTAGACGATTTCAAAGTCATAACCCAACATCTTTGTGACCCATTTTTGTTGCTCTTCAGAGGATAATCTTTGTTTTAGAAGGTATTTAAGGCCATCATGATCCATTTTTACCTTGAAGTGTCTTCCCATTAGGTAGGGTCACCATTTATTAAGTGCATGTAGTATTTCCAACATTCCTTCTCATAAATAGCTTTGTGTAAATACTTTCCCTTGATTGGACGACTTTCGAAAGAAATGGGTCTTTCATCTTGCATTAAAACAACACCAATTCCATTTCTTTTAGCATCACATTCCACAATAAAGGCTTTTGTGAAGTCCGATGTAGCTATGACCAGTGCTTGGCACATTGCCTCTTTGAGATGTTTGAAGGCCTTTGTTGCTTATGGAGTCCATAAAAATGCATATTTCTTCAATAATGTTGCTAGAGGTTCTTCTATTCTCCCATAATTCTTAACAAACATGCGATAATACTCTATCAACCCGATAAATCCTCTCATATGCTTTATGGATGTGGGGACCTTCCATTCCTTAATGGCTTTAATTTTGCTAGGGTCTACCTTAACACCTTCATGAGATACAATATGAGCTAGATATTCCACCTCTTATACTCTAGAGAAACATTTGGAGCTTTTTGCATATAATTGTTTCTCCTCCAATATTTCTAGCACCCTGTCAACATGTTCAACATGATCCTTCCAAGACTTGTTGTAGATTAGTATATCATCAAAAAATACTAACAAAATTTTTCTAAGGAAGGGTTTGAAAATAGAATTCATCAAACCTTGAAATGTAAAAGGTGCATTGGTTAGTCCAAGAGGCATGATCAGAAACTCATAATGGCCCTCGTGAGTTCTGAATGTTGTTTTCAAAATGTATTCAATATTCATTCTGATTTGATGATATCCTGAATGAAGATCCAACTTGGTGAAGTAAATTGATCCATGCAATTCATCCAATAATTCATCAATGATAGGAATGGGAAATTTATCTTTAAGAGTGAGCTTGTTGAGCTACATATAATCCGAATACATGAACCATGATCCATCCTTCTTGTGCACCAATACCACTGCAGCAGAAATAAATTTCACTAGGTTGAATTATACCAGCCTCTAGCATTTCTGCAACCATACGTTCAATTTCACTCTTTTGGGCATAAGATATCTGTATGGCCTGATGTTTGGAGGAGCACTTCTTGGAATGAAATGAATAGCATGATATTGATCACGAATAGGTGGGAGAGCTTTGGGATTCTCAAATACCTTGGAATGATTGCCCAAGATGTTTTGCAGATGTGTAGAAATAGATGATTTCGATGTGGAAACATCTAGCAAACATAATTGTGCAATTACACCTTGTTTTTCCTTTTTTAGAAGCTTTGTGATACTGTTAGAGCTTATTATCTTTCTTGGTTTCCCTTAAATACCCCTTAATTTAACTTCCTTTCCATCTGCAAAAAATTTCATGAAACGTTCTTGAAAATTAAAAGCTATTGTACCCAAGGATTTTAGCCATTGGACTCCTAGTACAACATCAAAACCTCCCATTGGAATGGAAACCATTGGGCTATTCAATACATATTATCCCATGGATAGCTTGATATTATGGCACTTTCCAGAGCAATTTATGGTTCCTCCACTTACAACCATCACTTGACACTCTAGTGCCGGATATAAGAAGCAATTCAATTCCTTGGCTATCTTACAATGAATTAAATTATGGGTACTTCCTGAATCAATCAACACTATTACCTTTTTCTTCTTGATATGTCCTTCTATCTTGATAGTTTTAGGAGTGGTAATTCCAACCAATGCATTACAATATATGGTTGGATTCCTTTATTCTTTCTCTAGGGTTTGTACCTAGTGTATATCCTCTTCTTTTGGTGTTTCTTGTTCATTTTCTTCCTCCTCTTCACAATATATGTAGAATAATTTCTTTTGAGCACACTTATGACCTTTAGTGTATTTTCTGTCACAACTATAACAAATCCCTTTTGATTTTTTTTCTTCCAATTGTTGGGGTGTCAACCTTGTAGGTTGTGGATGGTTGGGGGAAACAACACTTCCATCCTTATAGTTGTGAGTGGTAGGCTTCCTTGTTGCCATAATTTTTCTTTCCATTTTTCTTGCCAACCTGAATGCGTTCTCCAATGAGTCAGGTTCCCAAAGGAAAACCTCATGTTGGATGTTATCCTTTGAAGTCCCTATGAACATATCAATCCTATTCTCCTTTGGAATATTTTTTACCCTTATATTCAATTTTTGGAAGTCCTCAATGTGCTCCCTCATTGAACCCTTTTGTTTGAGGTTTATCAAATGGATAAAAAAAGTCTTGTTTTTTGTATCCTCATAATGTGCTGTCATTTCTTCTATAAAAAATGTCCAAGTCACAATTTGTTTACGAGAGATAAGCCATTGATACCATACAAACTGATTTGGTTCCAAATATAAAGTTGTAATGCATATCGTTTGCGTGTTTTGCACATTATGGAGATCGAAAAATTGCTCCATCTCTAGTATCCATGTTACCAGATCTTTGCCATCAAACTTCCTCATATCCATGTTTGGAGGATGGTGGGTATTTGTTCCATTGTTAGAGTCTATGAAATCAAGATTATCATTTATTTTTTTTCTCATCATGAGTTTCCTCTACAACATTTTCGCCTTTAAGAAGCCTTTCTTGCAGCAACTTTGTCAAACCTTCCTTCAATGCTTCAATATCTTTCTTCAAATCTTCCATGTTGTCATTCTTCAAATCATGATTAACATTCCTTTTGTTCTCATTATGAGTTTCCTCTCCTACCTTCTTTCCATTAGGAAACCTTTCTAGTAACAATGTTTTCATACCATCCATCTTAGCTTCCATCTTAGCTTCCATGCCATCCATCTTAGCTTCCATGTCATCCATCTTAGCTTCCGCACCATTCATCTTCGCTTCCACACCATTCATCTTAGCCTCCACGCCATTCATTTTATCTTCCATTCCCTTTATCTTAGATTCGACACCATTTATCTTAGCTTCTGTTAGCTTTTGTGAGAGTGACATTTGTTGCACTTGGTCTCGCAATTTTGATATATCATGTAGCATTTCTTCCTCTTCTTCATGAATCATGCTAGAGCTTTCAGGTTGTTTACTAGGTGTTTCCATTTTCTTTCTTTGGGGCATCAAACACCGATAATAATGATTCACTCTTCCCTTTGAATTCCTTCAAACTAATTTTTCAAACCAAGCTTATGCAAATATTTAAAAAAAAATACACACTTTTTTTCACTTTGTAGGCACTCGATATGGAAGCTGATGTATCTCTGTAATTTTAGATCTTCTAGTTCTAAAATTGTGATCTACAGTATCCCTCTGTGTCCTCTTTCTAATGCCACCATTTTGATCAAATTTAGATTCTCCAAGAAAGAGTTATGCACAATCTCCCAAGATGACCTGATTATGTACCTTTTTAGAAGAGAAAACTTGTATGAAGTTCCACGTGTCACTGTTTTGACCTTTGGGTCTAAAAAATATACACAATAAACTACAGCCTGTCCTCTTTCTACAAATTATTACAAAATTTCAATCTAATTCTCAAAACGAAAGTTATGATGATTTTCCCAAGGTCACCTGCTTGGAATGTAATTCAGGAGTCTGCAAAAAGACCAACTTCCTAAGATCATATCTCCCCAAATATAGCCCGAAAAGCTCTAATATTTGGAACCGCAATTCAGCCCAATTTATTATCAAATGGGTTTGTTTTTTAGCTTCTGAAACATCACAAAAAAAGTTATAGCGAAAATTCCACAATGACCTATCTAGGGCAGCGAAACCCTGGAATCCAAAGCTCTCATACCAAATGTTATGAAACTAGCTTACAAGAAGATAGAAAAGAGAGATAAATGTGTTAGAATTCAGCCTCTTCAAGGGGGAAACCTCCTTTACATTACATAAATGAATAATTCTTGGATGATTCAAATGAAAAAACCTCCTTTTATATATAGGAGCCTAAGAGATCACAATATAACCAAGGTAACTTAACAACAATAATAAAAAGGCACAAAAATAACAATAGAGGGATTATGTGGGGCACAGTAATAACAATATAGGGACAATAGGGGCACAACAATATTAATAACAGATAAAACCATAATAGTAATGGGGGAATCACTAGTATTACAGGGACCCAACACTAAAACGAGAGTTTGTTCATCAATTTTTAAAGGAGTTCTCACAGGGCAAGCTAGGTTGCAGTGAATGGATCGTTTGAGAATTTAAATGGATGGTGGAAAAGAAAAAGTGTAAGTTTCGGTAGATAAAAAAGAGAAATTGAGACTTTTTTAACTTCACTTTAGTGGAAACCATTAAAATTAACAATAACAAAAATAGGGCTCTCTTGATAATGAATCCTATTTATCATAGTTTCTATTGATTAATTCAGATTTAGAAAGAGAGAGGAAAGTAATAACAAAGTTTAAAGAGATAAAGACAAGAAACACATCACCATCCAAGACACCACATGAATACTGTCAAAATTACAATATGTAGCAGAAAATTACATTCGAAAATCAACACTAATACTTCAAACAATGAAGTATTTATAATAAAAATTACAATAATTCTTTACGAAAATAGATGTCAAACTGACAATGTAGTATTAGCTTAATTACAAACTAATATCATCTAATATTGGAAAAATAATTGGTGACGTAGGCTGTTGAGGAAAGTTGTGGCCTTTTTTAGGTGGTGTCTATTGTTGAGTCATCCAAAATAGAATGCGATGATGAACTGAATCTAGGGTTGGCGGTTGTGCTAGAAAAATCTCTCGCTGCTCCTAAGTAACTACTTAGTCAAGTAAACCAAGTAACTCTTCCCATCTCTTTACATCCAACATTGTTAACTTTATCACACATCTACCTCTGTATACTTAGCAAAATTTGGCTTCACGATAAAATGTGTTTTACTTCATTTTGTACATGGAAGTCATTTGACATTGTCCACTGAAAAGCTTTTGTTGTTATACACCCTTTCATTCTATTAGAAAATTATATATTACAGAACAATGTAACATGTAAAATATTGCAGAAATATAAACACATAAAACACATAAAACAAGAGAGACACAGATATACGTGGTTCACCTAGTCTGGGCTACGTCCACAGAGAAACATCCAGTCCTTCCTTTTATATTATCTAGCAAACTGAAGAGATACAACCTATAGCAAATCCATTATAATTCCCTCTTCGCTCTTAATCTCCTCCCTCTTCCTCACTCAGAATACAAATCTACATAGATGTAATACAATTTCGTGATATATAGCAAGGGGTTTCATTCTAGGGAAAAAACCCTAAATTAGAGATAACTTCTACCATCAGATCTCTGCCTAATGAACTGACCAGATTTACTACAAAATTACAACATTTTACAAGGAAATTTTACATATATTTTTAGCTTCGGGGGCACTGCCCCCGATCTCCCCGCTGGGGGGGGCGGGGGGGCTCCCAAAGGTTGTAGCCACCCCCTGGACTCATCTCTATAGTGAATATTTTATGGGCAGCGTTGCTACCCCATTACGAGTTGTGGTCCAATGCGGTAATACCTTTGAATACATATGATAATCTGGCTCCACACCCAACAGATTGCACTAAACTTGATGCTTCTTTTGGATACCTCTTTCATTTTTTTGGATGTAGTCCTCCTGAGTGATCAACTTTTGATTGATGACATAGATGCTAGGCAGTCCCTTTTGCATCAATGCTTCAATCCTATTTGTGAATTTGTTTACCTACAACTCCAAGGCTTCACACCTTTCCTCTCATTGGTCAATAATATTTCTCTTAATGGGGACTTTCTTAACCTCCAAAATGGTGGCAGTTCTCTCATTGACTCCCACCTCCTCCAACTCATATTTTAACTTTGAATTTAAGGACTTGATAATATTTGCATCTTCAATTGGCATTTCTCCGAGCTTTTTCCCTTCCTTGTACAATGGTCTCAGTGGCCTTCTCTATTAACTCTTTATGTTCAAATATAATTTGAATAGAAGGTCAAATCTCATTCATTGAGTCAAGTATGTTCATCGAAATTATCTCCTTGCCTTGGCCTAAGGTCTGGCCAATGGATGTGTCTCTCTCTAGCTGGCACATCTTTTCTAAAAGTCTATGAGACTTTTTCAATTCAGCAGCTCGAGCAGCTTTAGTTTTGGCCTTTTGGGCTTCTAACGCTTTTATTTACAGCTGTAAGGTCTCAACCTCTGATTGAAAAGACATATTTTACAATGTCTCTGTGACCTGTTCAACACTAGGAGTTTGAGTAGAAGTATAAGGTGCAATAGTTTTTCCTGTGGAAGGTAGTTGAGAAAGAGGCACAACATCCAAGGGAACAAGGACCATCTTCAAGTTTCATTCCTTCTCCTTTATGATATTTTTTAACTCTACTTCCATTTGCCTGATTTGTATGTTTTGGTTAATAAGCAGTTTCATCATGTCAAGTTTCTCAGCTTCACCTTCTCCAATGTCCTTGATCATTAGATCCCTTGTAGCTGGAAACTTGAGTTGTTTCCTCAATGCTCCAATGTCAAAGTTTTTCTTCTTAATAATATCTACAGAAATAATAACATGCCTAGGTTCATACCTATCTTGATCAGTAATTCTTCTAAAGACTCGATCCTATTGTCTTTGGGCAAGGAGGAGATCTTGTCCGTCTTCAATTGTGACTATACGTTTGCAAAGGAGACCTGAAATTTGGATAAAGACATGGTAGTGTTAGTGAGAGTGGATGATATCATCTCAGAAGTTTGTTTGTGCATCTCCATTTGATCAATGGGATGTATATCGTTTGTGTTGAACTCAAAGGTGGTGCTCTTATTGTTAGATGTTGATTTAGGTTATGATGTTTCAGCCTCAAGAAAATCCATCTACATTTTTACATGTTCAGTATGAAATACTGATAGAAGTTTCCTTTGTGAACTCGAATTCTGCTTCTACAATTGGTTGTAGGTGTTGTTCTTCAATATCTCATTCCTAAGCTCTATTTCTTCGTAACTATCAAACACATTTTTTCTCTTTTTCTATCTGGACAATGTGTGTTTCCAGTTCGGTGTCATGTCAACCTTGTTAAAAAATGAAATGAAGGGTATGAGGATAGTTCCTTTTCTCGTGTCAACCTCATTAAAAAGTGAAATAAAGGGTATGAGGAAAGTTCCTTGTTTTGTGTTAACCTCATTAAAAAATGAAACCAAGGATATGAGGATAGTTCACTTACTGTGTCAACCTCGTTAAAATATGAAATAGGTCCATGAGGAAAGTTCCTTGTCTTGTGTCAACCTCGTTAAAAAATGAAATAGGTCCATGATGAAAGTTCCTTGTCTTGTTTCAACCTCATTAAAAAATGAAACCAAGGATATGAGGATAGTTCTTTTACTGAGTCAGCCTGATTAAAAAATGAAATAGCTCCCACAAGGACAATTCCTTGTCTCCTGTAAACCTCGTTAAAAAATGAAACTAAGGGTATGAGGATAGTTCCTTGTCTTGTGTCAACCTCATTAAAAAATGAAACCAAGGATATGAGGATAGTTCTTTTACTGTGTCAACCTCATTAAAAAAAGAAACAACTCCCACAAGGATAGTTCCTTGTCTCGTGCCACCCTCATTGAGAAATGAAATGAGGGGTATGAGGATAGTTCCTTGTCTTGTGTCAACCTTGTTAAAAAATGAAACCAAGGATACGAGGATATTTCCTTGTGTTGTGTCAACCTCATTAACAAATGAAACCAAGGATATGAGGATAGTTCTTTTACTGTGCCAACCTTGTTAAAAAATGAAACAAACCCACAAGGATAGTTCCTAGTCTTGTGTCAACCTCATTAAAAAATGAAACAAGGAGTATGAGAATAGCTCCTTGTCTTGTGTCAAGCTCATTAAAAATTGAAACAAGGAATCTAAGTAGAGTTGATTGTCTTGTGACAAGCTCATTAAAAATTGAAACAAGGAATCTAAGTAGAGTTGATTGTCTTGTGTCAAGCGCATTAAAAAATGAAATAAGGTCCCCTAGAGCAAAGTTCCCAGTTGAGATTTTCACTTGTTCTCGTAAAAGAACCTTCATCTCATCCACTTGATAGCCACGAGCAGTCTATTTAGGTGAATGTAATGAAGCTTGGGGTGCATGCACCTAGTGCTAAGATTATGTTTCCCTATAGGTTATGTGAAGGGAATCACCCATTCACCTTTGTCCCTATCTCGATGAAGCCAGGAAAGTGTTCGATAACCGTCCTTCTTCACTGTAGCGACTTCCAACTGGTTACATGAGACTCCCCCTTTCATCATGCAGGGGACATGTAAGCCAATATCAAGCATAGTTCTTCACTTAAAGCTTGCGTAAAATTGAATCTAAATCCAAGCGTAGTTTGTCATTCCAAGCTTGTGCAAACATGGAACTGAATCCAAGCATGGTTCCCTATGGTTCAAGCTTGTGTAAAAATGAACCCATCTCCATTTTAACCCTCGTGATTTCCATTATATCAACTTTTTCCATCAGATGAACCTTTGTTTTTCTCCTTCCATCGTCACTATCTGCTTGGCTAATCATACGCTTTCACTTGGTTGTTTTACCCTTTTCAAGGAGCAGTTGCAATGGGTGGTCTTATTAGCCAACCTCTTTAGATAAATCAACATGTTTTGAGAAGTTCCAACATCACCAGAACCAATTTCTATCTTAGACACCACTCGTTCCTCAAAGTGGAGTCCTCTTTAAGCTCTTTTTAGACTCTCAAAATATGAAAAAATTGCAGAGCGCTTGTCTTTTCCAGCTTGTTAATAGATTGGAAATGACATATACTCAGTATAAGTTTAACCCTTTTCCAGACTGAGCTAGATTATTTGAAAAAGGAATACATTGATCGAACATGGTCAATAGGTTCTCTTTCATATCTTTTTACACTTTTTGGGCTTGAGAGACAAAATCTACAAAAGAGAACTTGTGGATTTTTCCTTTTGTCCCTTTTCAAACTCTTTAAATATGAAAACGACCAAGATATCTTTGTCGTTAAACTTGTTAAAACATTAAATAGAGACAAACTTGTCCATCTAGACAAGACCGAGTTTCAACTTCGCTAGACTCGTTAAAACATCAAATAAAGATGTATTAACCCGAAGGGTGGAATTATAAAACATGCATATGTTATCCTCCTCAAGCTTGATAAAAATAAATAGTTACTAGTTTGTAATGACTAGGGAAAAGGGGAAAATGTGGAAAACCACTTTATGGTAGCAGGTCGCTCTTGAACATGACACTTACACTCCATCATCGTGACTAATTGGGTTAGGTTATCAACTTGATGGATATCATATTGTTGGTCTATCATACCATCCATCACTTTGTTTTGGGTCAATGCTACCAATTCATTTTACTGTCACTGACATGTTCAAGAGAATTCATTTAGTTGAAATTCATCCTTTGCAATACCATAAACCTTCATTTTCATGACCTCCATTCTTAAACCTTATGTCGTCAGTCAAATTCCATCTCCAAAATTACTACACTCATTTCATGTCATTGATGTGGGATACATCAAGGCCTTCATGCGACGAGTTGCTTCTTGTCGACATCAACTCGTTATCTAAGAATTTGACTTAGAAACACACTTATAGTACTTTGAGGCTTGCATACATCATGTTAGTGTCAGTATATGCATACATCCATTAGGGATCAAATCTGCTCTTTGCAATTTCATTTTAGGTGTCTCATACTAAGTTTTTAATCATTGCATTAGGTCATGTTAAAATGGTCCATTGATGGTTGCCTTCTTCTTTGAAAATCAAATCTTCCCTCATGAGGTACATTTGCTGACCCATCTCCATGTTGTGTTTAGTTAAGATTTCAAATATATTACTTTAAATGTCAAGGTAGTTGTCTTTCTATTAGGTCTTAGGGTTCATGTCCAAGGTATTTCCATTAGGTCTTAGGGTTCATTTCCAAGGTATTTCCATTAGGTCTTAGGGTTCATTTCCAAGGTCAAAAGCATGATTTCAAGTGTAAATAAACCATAGCCAAGGTATGAGGATGACCAATAAACAATGAGTAAATGTCAATAAGTCATAAGTTGTATAAAGATCTTTTGTCACTGATGTAATTTTCATCTCAAAAACATGTTTTTGAGATGAAAGATGAGTATTTTAGTTTTCTTATATTTTTTGATGTAATTTAAGTCATTATATGTAATGATTGTTCCCAATGCTGCCCAAGCATGTCTCCTTTCTGGAAGAAATTAAACCGTTGAAGAAATAAGTTCAATCAAAGCATCATCTAGTGTGAAGAGTAAAAAAAGGTCAGAAAGTCAAAAAGGCATTAAAGTGAGAATTTGAAAAGTGAAAAAGAACTTTAGAAAGTGGGTATGCAAACTCATAAATTAAATTCAATTAAACTATAAATGCCCTTAAGGCACTCATGAAAGCCTCATTTGCACTGTCTCTCACAACTCCTTAGTAAAATAAAATTTGCTATTAAAAGTGAAGTTAGGAAAATAGAGCGAGAGGACATGTTCAGGAGGGTCACTGTGAATTTAGCTAGGTCATTGTGCTCCTGAAGAGGTTATTGCATGTTTTCCAGAGATTCTAGTGTTATTTACAACAATGTTGCGCTCCTATAAAGGTCATTGCATGTTTGACCAGGTCGTTGCTCATTTTCCTGGAAGGAGCTAAAACGTGCTAGAAACCCTCCATCACCACCAAGTTTCCAAGTTGGTCATCATATACTTCAGAAAATTAGGTTGGTGGAAAATTTACTCACTCCTTCCCTCCATTATTCACCTACATTGGTTTTACGTTATTTGTTGTTATTCCTAGGATCAAAACCTATTCATACAATCCCACCATCTCAAATCACATTTCCTAGCTTTCATCACTATTCCACCTTCACTTAACAAATATCCCCTATCACCACCCTCATTCCACACATCCTCATCTCCTCCTCATCATCTCTCCTCACATAATTCCACACTTCCCATACCCATAGTCCATTCTACCATTTCACTAGGGTTTTGATAGCAACAAATCATGGTAGAAGTGGAACATAAAAGTTAGAGTGAGGAATAAACACGACAGAGGAGGAAATATAATAAAGGAAGAAAAATTATCAAATATCCGCCAAAAAACACTAGATAACTCATGGCATCTCCCATCACTGTCACAAACTTTAAACATGTGGGCTGTTTTGAGTTTTGTGATAAGGTGGAAAGGACACAACATCATTATGAATTGACTAGTCATTTCATCATCAACCTCCATGACATCCAAGGTACCCTTTCTAGTGTCACCTTTACCATATCTTTTTCTATCATATAAGCTACTACTGGGATCCTAGATGTTGGGGGAAAATGGTTTAAGTAGGTAGATTTGGATTACTGCTACAATGAGCCATATCTTAAACCCAGCCACAAGAATGAAAGAAGGAGGATTTCTCCTTTCTCTTACCTCCTAGATAGATATGTTCCTATGATTAAAATGATCATGAAGTACTTCACATGTTAGGGTAGGTTTTCTAGGCTCTACTACTATCATATTCAGTTACTCTTGCATTTCACAAGAGTCAAAATGCTCAATATTCCCTACTATGTTTACCACGATATTGATAAGATGTAATACATTGCTTGAAGAAAAGATTGTGATCATCAAATGCATAGCATATTTCACCATTATCTCATCACATTAAATGGGACACTTTCATATCCAATGAGATTTTCACAGTCCCACATATTCATCATGGACAAGAAGCCCCTTTATCCTCTAATCAACACACCTCCATTCCTCCACCTCAGCCTATACATCATTCATCTTAATCTCATGAGTCAACCACACCATAACCTCCATCATCACCTTTTCATTAGCCTATTCATTCACCTGGTAGAGATAAAGGAACCAAGTAGGAGCATATTGAGCATGGTGAGAGCAGCAAGCCCAAAAGGGCTAGTTTAGGTATTGTGGCACATTCCTAGCAGAGAGGGAATAGGCAAGTGTTTTCTACATTCATTTTGGGAGGGGCCTTGCCTTATTCATCGACAAAGTAGGTGCATAAGGGCAAGGAAAAAGTTGTGGAAAAGGTCCAATAGCAGGAGGAAGACCTCCATGAGATAGAGCATGATTTTGAATTAGTTGAATCTGTTGAAAAGTGTGCAACAATAAATACTAAATTTAGTAAGTGCTAAAAATAGAACTGCTAAAAATAGCACTTCTAAAAATAGTAGTTTGTCCAATGAAAATTTTGGCCACCTTGGGTGAGAGGTGAAACTGCTAAAAATAACATCTTCGAAAAATAGCATTTCTAGGTCCCTTCCTATTTATAGCAGTCCTTGGTATATCTATAGGAAGTAAATTCAAATTTGTTCTTACCAGTAGTTTGGAATATTAATTACTTAATTCTCTATGAGTTAATTAGTTAAGGAAAATAAAACTTGAAGTCTTTGTGAGAAC
This sequence comes from Pinus taeda, assembly GCA_000404065.3. Classification (NCBI taxonomy): domain Eukaryota; kingdom Viridiplantae; phylum Streptophyta; class Pinopsida; order Pinales; family Pinaceae; genus Pinus; species Pinus taeda. The sequence continues at coordinate 131,344 of APFE030838074.1, read as the reverse complement.
ATGAACTTATTTCTCCACTAATTCGGGAATGTGTCCTTGATTTGTTCCACTGATTGAGGAATTAAGGATGAGTTCTATATTGAGAGGATTAGTTGACTTATTTTAACTTAGTCAAGTTCAGTTAAATTAATTTAACGAATTGTTAAATTAATAAGATATAATTTGTTGATGCTTGCATGCATGTGACAACGATTATTTTCAGATAACTTTGTATTCACTCATGGATAATTGATGTATGTAAGTTCTGTCAGAGACCCAGTTGAGATCAGATGTGGGATAGTGTACTATCATATGCTAGGATATTTCTAGTAAGTATTCCTTGCATGGGGAAGGAAGCTTCTTCCTTCTATGACTGCCTAGTTGGACATGAGGTGATAGCAGGTATGATCATGCCAAATTACATGTGTTTTGTAATTGGACCCCAACAAAAAATACGCAAGGAAATAGGAGCTTGGACCTAACGTACAGCCTTTATATACAGTGGCCTAGGCATTCTATGAACTACATCAGCAGAGTACAGAGAGAGCATGATAGCTTTTGAGATGATTATTTTTGTATGTTGTTGAGGATTTCCACTTGATTGATAATATAGTGTTGGGGTTTTATGTTGGTGCTTTCCCAAGTGATATATTCTATGTTATGTGTGATTCGTTTCTTCTTATTATTTATATGTGTTCATGGTTGATTTTGCTCATGGTTAATTAGCTTTCGTAAAGTTTATGGTAGATCGAGATCTAGTATTATGCTTTAGTACATTGCATATATCGGTTTGATCTACAGGTGAAATTTCTACATGATATCAGTGAATAGCTAATTTGTAGAGAAAATTATACATGGTATCAGAGCATAGATCATCAAGGAAGAATATTATACAAGAAGGAAGAAGTTTGTGGTTTCTAGATATAGATATCGGGTTCTTATCACATTTCAAATTTCATCAATGGTGTTCTATGGGTTGAGGCTTGAGTATGCACTTGATGGTAGCTCAAACTATATAGCTTGGAAGGATCACATGGAGGCAGTATTGGAAGATAATGGCCTAAGGACTTCATTGATCAAGAAGTTCCTAAGCCTACTGATGCTACTCAACTAACGGAATGGAAGAAGTGTGTGGCCAGAGCTAGGAGAATTCTCTTGGAGGGAGTGTGAGATCACATTGCCTTGAGCCTCCATGGGAAGGAGTCTCTATTTGCAATGTGGAAAACATTGAAAGATTTATATCAGAATAACACTGATTAGAGGAATTTGGCACTGAAGGACAAAATTCGAAAGATCAAGTGTGAAAAGGATGAGACAATCTCTATGTATTTGACCAAGCTCATCACATACAGGGATGAGCTTAAAAGTGTAGGGGTCGTGACAACTAATGATGATATGGTGATTATAGCACTCATTGACCTTCCTAAGAGCTGGCACAACTACCAGGATTGGGTTAATGGAAGAGAGAAACTACCAGATTGGGAATGACTACAGTCAGATTTGAGGCAGGACGAGATCAGATGGAGAACCAGAGATGGTTCTTCATTCATGGAGGATGAGGAGAACTGTGCCTTAACGAGTAAGGAAAAGAAGGGGAAGGAGAAGGTTTCTGTTTCTGAATCCAGTTCTTCCAATGGTGGGAAGAAGGTTGACAAATAGAAAATACAATGCTCTCATTGTCATGAGGTGGGATTTTATGCTGCAAATTGTCCACAGAGGAAATCCAAGAAGGGATCCGGGGAAGGATCTGAAGCTGAGGCACTTTCTTCACAGTTTCAGTTGGATTTCACACTCTTTGCATGCATGGTTTCATCCATGGTGGGAAGTATTTGGTTTCTTGACAGTGGAGCTTCTTTCCACATGATCAGTGACAAGAGTTTGTTTAGTACTTTGGGGGAGAAAGATCTCTGAATACTCATAGCGATGGGTAATGATGAGAAGTATAATGTCTTAGGTATAGGCACAATTATTTTCCAGAGGGAGCATGGAGCTCACCTTACCTTGATCGATGTCAAGTATGTACAAGGACTGAACACAAACTTGGTGATGATCATGATGCTAGAAGATAGAGGCTATGATGTAGTCTTCAGTAAGGGAAAGGTTTTCCTTAGACATCATCGCTAAATAGGTGAAGCAAATTGGTTCACGGGTCAAGAACCTGTATGTTCTTGAGGTTCAAGATGCATGCAAAGCCTTAAGCAGCAAGGCAACTGATGAAGACTTGGTGGTTGAGAGGGAGGGTATGTTACCTCTCAACATGCAGCACTAGAAGAAGTCTCAGACGATTGTGGAGGAGCCACGATGTTATATACCTAGGGCGGGTAATATGGGGTACCGAGGGAGGTACCGAAGGTAATAATGTAATAATTGGATGGGCTATAGTAATAAATAAGGTGGTTAACCCATGTCATGTAAGGGACCACAAGTAGTTAATAATAATGTAAGGGGCCCATGGTATTAGTTGATGGTATGAGGAAACCATGGTATTGATGCATGGTATTGTATGTATGAGGCCTATATAGAGGCTAGAGACTCCACATGGAGAGATATGAAGAGAAGTATTCTTGTATGAACAAGCATATGGCTTGTGGAGTGTTCTCCTTCCTTATGGAGTGAATGTATGGTGTTGCCCTACCTTAAGGGTTTGCTATCAATAAAGAATCATTTATCTTATTTCTTGGGTGTACTTATATTTTCATATATTCTTGGGTTAGAGCTACAACAAGTGGTATCAGAGCTACAACAAGTGGTATCAGAGCACTTTCTTGGGCACAAAAGTGGAGAATGTTTTTTTTACTTTTTGCAAGATTTCAAGGGCAGCGAGTTTGCAGATCAGATATGTACATTTTGGTTCAAGATCTACACAATATTATTGCAGATTTGTATTCTTTGTGAAAAAATAGCCGATTTCAAAAAAAAAAACAGTCAAATCGGAGTCCGGATGAAGGAGATATCGTTGATTTAAAAATTAGTGGGGTTGCAGATAATTTTTCAGGGCAGCGAGTTTGCGGCACAAATCTAAACGTCCTGGTGAAAGATCTACAAAATCTAATTGTAGATATGGATTATTTGTGGAAAAATACCCAAATTCAAAAAAAGAATCAGTTGAATCGGAGTCCGGATGAGGGAGATATCGTTGATTTAAAATCAGCTCTTTTTTCTGAAATTTTCGGTGACGACGAGAGAGTAGCAGTGCAGATCTGAAATTCCAGTGCCTGAATCAGGATTTCTATCACATGGGCAAATGCAGAATGGTTGTTCCAATGTTATATACCTAGGGGGGGTAATATGGGGTACCGAGGGAGGTACCCAAGGTAATAATGTAATAATGGGATGGGCCATAGTAATAAATAAGGTGGTTAACCCATGTCATGTAAGGGGACCACAAGTAGTTAATAATAATGTAAGGGGCCCATGGTATTAGTTGATGGTATGAGGAAACCATGGTAATGATGCATGGTATTGTATGTATGAGGCCTTTATAGAGGCTAGAGACTCCACATGGAGAGATATGAAGAGAAGTATTCTTGTATGAACAGGCATATGGCTTGTGGAGTGTTCTCCTTCCTTAAGGAGTGAATGTATGGTGTTGCCCTACCTTAAGGGTTTGATCAATAAAGAAGCATTTCTATCTATTTCTGGTTTTATTTGCATTATCTTATATTTTCATATCAGGTCTATAATATTCTTGGGTTAGATCTACAACAAGTGGTATTAGAGCTACAAGATCTAATTGTAGATATGGAATCTTTGTGAAAAAACACCTAATTTCAAAAAACAAAATTGGGTGTGGAGGCAGATTATCATATGTATTCAAAGGTATTACCGCATTGGACCACAACTCGTAATGGGGTAGCAACACTGCCCATAAAATATTCACTATAGCGATGAGTCGAGGGGGTGTCTACAACCTTTGGGAGCAGCCCCCCCCCCCCCTAGCGGGGAGATCGAGTGCAGTGCCCCTGAAGCTAAAACTATATGTAAAATTTCCTTGTAAAATGTTGTAATTTTGTAGTAAATCTGGTTAGTTCATTAGGTGGAGATCTGATGGTAGAAGTTATCTTTAATTTAGGGTTTTTCCCTAGAATGAAACCCCTTGCTATATATCACGAAATTGTATTACATCTATGTAGATTTGTAGTCTGAGTGAGGAAGAGAGAGGAGATTAAGAGCGAAGAGGGAATTATAATGGATTTGCTATAGGTTGTATCTCTTCAGTTTGCTAGATAATATAAAAGGAAAAACTGGATGTTTCTCTGTGGACGTAGCCCAGACTGGGTGAACCACATATATCTGTGTCTCTCTTGTTTTATGTGTTTTCTGTGTTTATATTTCTGCAATATTTTACATGTTCCATTGTTCTGTAATATATAATTTTCTAATAGAATGAAAGGGTGTATGACAACAAAAGATTTTCAGTGGACAATGTCAAATGACTTCCATGTACAAAATGAAGTAAAACACATTTTATCGTGAAGCCAAATTTTGCTAAGTATACAGAGGTAAATGTGTGATAAAGTTAACAATGTTGGATGAAAAGAGATGGGAAGAGTTACTTTGTTTACTTAACTAAGTAGTTACTTAGGAGCAGTGAGAGATTTTTCTAGCACAACGGCCAACCCTAGATTCAGTTCATCATCACATTCTATTTTGGATGACTCAACAACAGACACCACCTAAACAAGGCCACAACTTTCCTCAACAGCCTACGTCACCTATTATTTTGCCAATATTAGATGATATTAGTTTGTAGTTAAGCTAATTCTACATTGTGAGTTTGACATCTATTTTCATAAAGAATTATTGTAATTTTTATTATAAATACTTCATTGTTTGAAGTATTAGTGTTGATTTTCGAATGTAATTTTCAGCTACATACTGTAATTTTGACAGTATTTATGTGGTGTCTTGGATGGTGATGTGTTTCTTGTCTTTATCTCTTTAAACTTTTTTATTAATTTTGTTATATACCTAGGGGGGTAATATGGGGTACCGAGGGAGGTACCCAAGGTAATAATGTAATAATGGGATGGGCCATAGTAATAAATAAGGTGGTTAACCCATGTCATTTAAGGGACCACAAGTATTTAATAATACTGTAAGAGGCCCATGGTATTAGTTGATGGTATGAGGAAACCATGGTAATGATGCATGGTTTTGTATGTATGAGGCCTATATAAAGGCTAGAGACTCCACATGGAGAGATATGTAGAGAAGTAATCTTGTATGAACAAACATATGGCTTGTGGAGTGTTCTCCTTCCTT